>CM059876.1:34423453-34552919 GCA_030490815.1 Acer saccharum
TGATCCTCTTCACGGAAGAGAGATGGGACTCCTTAGGATCCGCTTGGTACCTAGCACACACACCCACATTAAAAGATATATCGGGCCTATTTGCGGTCAAATAAAGCAAGCTACCTATTATGCCACGATATAGAGTTTGTTCCACACTTTTACCACTAGCATTCTTGCTTAGCTTCAAAGTGGTACTCATGGGTGTATCACAATGTTTGGCTTTCTCTAAACCAAACTTCTTCACTAGGTTCTTAGCATATTTGGCTTGGGTTATGAAAATCCCATCATGCATTTGCCTAATTTGCAAACCTAGGAAGTAACTAAGCTCACCAACAAGACTCATCTCAAATTCAAGAGACATGACATCAACAAATTGTTGGACTTTGGTGTTGTTGGTGGAGCCAAAAACTATATCATCAACATATATTTGAGCTATGAAAAGCTCATCATTGTCTCTCTTGATGAATAGTGTCTTGTCAACACTACCTCTTGTGTAGTTGTTGTCAACAAGAAATTGAGTGAGGCGCTCATACCAAGCCCTCGGTGCTTGTTTCAACCCATAAAGTGCCTTTTTGAGGCGATAAACATGATTGGGGTGGTGTGCATCCACAAACCCCTTAGGTTGTTCAATAAACACTTCCTCTTGCAAGAAGCCATTGAGGAAGGCACTCTTGACGTCCATTTGGTGTAATTTGAACTTGTGCACACAAGAGATGGACAAGAGAAGCCTAATGGACTCTAAGCGGGCAACGGGAGCAAAAGTCTCCTCAAAGTCGATACCCTCAATTTGAGAGTACCCTTGTGCTACAAGTCTAGCCTTGTTCCGCACTATGTTGCCATCCTCATCGGATTTGTTCCTAAATATCCATTTGGTGCCTATGACATTAGTGGTCTTAGGCCTAGGAACTAGAGTCCAAACCTCATTCCTTTCGAATTGGTTTAGCTCTTCTTGCATGGCAAGAACCCAAAATTCATCATTTAAGGCTTCTTCAACCTTTTTGGGTTCAATTTGAGAGGTGTAGCATGTATAGCTAATAAGATTAGCAAGTTGACGTCTAGTCCTAACACCCTCATTTACCTCTCCAATGATATCTTCTTTATCATGGAGTTTCCTAACCCATGGAGCGGGTTCTTTAGAGTCCAAGAGAGGAACTCTATCAATAGGTTGTGCGCCATCATTGTTGACATTAGATGTCCCAACATTAGGCGACACCACAACCTCCTCCAAAGGAGAACCATCACTAAAAATAACCTCCTCCTCATGATCATTAGACGTGAGCCTAGTATCATCAAATACGACATTGGATGATTCCATAACACTTAGAGTCTTTAAATTGAAAACTCTATAGGCTCTACTATTTAAGGCATAGCCAATAAAAATACCCTAATCACTCTTAGCATCGAATTTGCCAAGTTGATCACGGTCATTCAAAATGTAGCATTTGCTTCCAAAAGTGTGGAAGTAGCTAACATTTGGCCTCTTGCCTTTCCATAACTCATAGGAGGTGTTTCTAGTACCGGGCCTTAGGAACACTCTATTTCCTATATAGCAAGCCGTGTTGATGGCTTCGGCCCATAGGTTCCTAGGGACATTGTTGCTAAGCAACATCACACGGGCCATCTCTTGGAGGACCCTATTCTTCCTCTCAACAACTCCATTTTGTTGAGGTGTCCTAGGAGCAGAAAATTCATGGGAGATGCCTAAACCATTACAAAAGGTTTCAAAGGTGGCATTCTCAAATTCTCTCCCATGGTCACTTCTAATCCGCTTAATACTTTTAATATTAGAGTTCATTTCATTTTGAATTTTATTACAAAGCATTTTAAACTTATCAAAAGTTTCGGATTTTTCTCTAAGAAAATATGTCCATGTGAACCTAGAGAAATCATCAACACAAACAAAAATGTATCTCTTTCCACCCAAACTTTCGGTTTGCATGGGACCCATGAGGTCCATGTGGAGAAGCTCAAGTGGCTCCTTGGTGGTGAGATACTTACCCTTTTTGTGCATGCTTTTAGTTTGCTTTCCTTGTTGGCAAGGTCCACAAATACCATTGGCTTTCTTCCCAAGCTTAGGGAGGCCACGCACACAATTGAACTTTCCAAGGGTCCGTAGATCCCTAAAGTTCATGTGGCCAAGTCTTTCATGCCACAACTCAATTTGCTCATCCATGGACACATGATTAGATACAATTCTAGCTTCAAGACAATAACAATTGTCGCTAGATCTCATGCCCTTCAACAAGGTTTGTCCATCGGGTTTTAGGATAGAGCAATAGTCTTTAGAAAACAAGACGGAATATCCTTCATCACTAAGATGTGAAATGCTTATTAAATTGGCTTTCAAGCCATCAACAAATAAAGCATTGGATAAGGAGGGTAATCCGGGAACGGAAATGGTTCCTTTCCCAACAACATTTCTTTTGGATCCATCACCAAAAGTGACGTTTCCACCTTCCTCCATAACAAGAGTCTCGAAGAAACTCTTGTTTCCCGTCATGTGCCTAGAGCACCCACTATCCAAATACCAAAAATTAGAAGAATTTGCCTTCAAGGCTATTTGTGCAACATGGCAAACATTTTCATTGTTTCTAATCCACTTAGCAACAATTTTAGCTTTCTTAGTGGTCTTTGGTACATGTGCTCTACTATTTCTAGGATCATGCAAATCAATATTTTCTTTCCTAGAAACATGCATCTTGGCTCTATTCTTTCTCTTTTCAATCATGCTTTGTTTTCTACACATTTTAATATATTGAAAGCAATTTGGTCTAATATGACCATCACAACCACAAAAGTGACAAATAGGAATGAAAAAAGGAATCATACCTCGCCTTTGAGTACGTCCATGTCTTTGTGGATAAGTGGGTTCAATCCATCTTCGTTGTTGAACCGGTCTTGGTTGCTTCCAAGCTTGAGGTTGCATGATTGGTCTCTTTCCTTTGTGAGCCAATTTGGGAGGAGTGTTGGCTTGAGGAACCTTAGGAGATTGAGCTTGAGATTTCCTTCTTGGCCCCATTTTCACTTGTGCATTAGAACTTTGTCCTATTTCTAACTTCTTCCTAGGAGGTTGCACAAATGAAGTTTCTTCGTTCTTCAAGCTCTTGACAAACACTGTCTTGTTAGAGGTTGAGACTTTCTTGCCATCTTCATACCCAAGACCTCTCTTGTCACTTGGACTCTTTCCAACACCAAGTAAATGATCAAGCTTCTTGGTTCTAGAATCTATCCTAGCCAAGGACCCTTTAACCTCAACAAGTTCCCTCTTCAAGCCTTCTCCACTTCTCTTGGATAAGTCTAACTCCTCAATTAACTTATCCTCTCTCCTCTTCAATCTTTCCACTTGTTCACTTAAGTGGTCATTATGAGCCGAAAGTTCAAGGTTTTCTTCTCTCAACCTCTCAATCTTTCTTGTGCTTTTAAGCGCTAAATCATTGAACTCGGCATGGTATTTAGCAAGCACCTTTTGCTCCACAAACTTCTTCTTGGAACTAGAAGAGGAGTCACTTTCTTCTTCACTAGAGTCAATTTCCTCTTGACTCAAATCTTCCTTTTCACTAGCACTTTTGCTCTTGTGAGAAGATGCAAAAGCTAGGAAGTTAGCCATGAGCTCTTCCTCACTTGAAGACTCATCTTCCTCATTGGAGTCATCACTACTCCCACTCCATGTGGCGGCCATCACTTTACCCTTCTTCCTCTCATTGTGATTCGCACATTCGGGGGCAAAGTGACCAATCCCACCACACTCAAAGCATCGGACCCCTTTCCTTTCGGTCCTCTCTTGTCTAGGCTCAAACTTCTTGAAGGAACTCTTTTTCTTCAAATCTTGTCCTCTTGACCCAAATCCCTTCTTCTTCTTGAACCCCATAACCTTGTTGAACCGTTTCACAAATAAGGCAAGGTCTTCATCCGATTCATGCTTTGCCTCCTTTGCATCCTTAGATGAATTCAAAGCTATTCCTTTAGACTTCTTAGGAGGAGTAGTGTTGCTAGGAGCCTTCCTAGACTCATATGCAAGGAGACGCCCAATTACCTCACTTGGCTTCATATCCATGTAGCCACTATTTTCTTCTATGGCCGTCACCTTTGATTCAAACCTATCGGGGAGAGATCTCATAATTTTTTGCTTGACTCTCCTATCCGAATAAGGGTCTCCGAGTTGATGGCTTTGATTTACTATGTCCATCAATTTGATTTCGAAGTCGTTGAAGCATTCATCCTCTCCCATCCTAAGTAACTCAAATTGAGTTTGGAGGACTTGAAGCTTGGACTCCTTCACCACCTCGGTTCTCTCATGTGCAACTTGAAGGATGTCCCATGCCATTTTGGCAATTTGAGTATTCTGAATAAGCTTGTACTGATTCTCATCCATGGCACACATAATGGCATGCATCGCCTTCCTATTCCACTTTGAAGCCTCAAACTCTTGCGCGTTCCATTGCGCCTTAGGCTTCAACACATCTTGTCCTCCACCCACGGGAGTCATCATAGGGAGATCATATCCGTCTTCCACCGCCATCCATGCACGGTCATGAATTTGGCATATGTAGGATTCCATCTTCCCTTTCCATTGGGAATAGTTCAAACCGGTAAGAAGTGGAGGCCTTGTGCTAGAAGCTCCTTCGTGGCCACCACCATTTCCACCGTTTCCACTCATAGTGTTTATGAATGAATGAAATGAATGCAAATGTATGAATAATAAAAAATCACACAAAATGCAAAACACACCAAAATAAAGCAAGGATCACCTATGTATGTCTAGGAACCCGCTCTGATACCAATTGAAACTAATTATAGCACGGTGTGTATAAACCTATCTAGAGGGGGGGTGAATAGATTTTACGCTTTTTACCCAATTTTTCGTGTTAGTCAAAATTACGAATTTACCCTTAAGATAATATAAACAAGCAAGTGTAATATGGTGCGGAAATATAAATCAACACTTGATTTTTACGTGGAAACCCTCACGGGAAAAACCACGGGCTATGTAAGTAAGCCACACTCGAACCTCGAATCCACTAAATGTGCAAACGATTACAACCTAATCCCGGAAGTAATCACACACCTACCTAATCCCGGTATGAGTGAACCTAGTCCACTTTGCTTGCGATCTAAGCAACCTAATCCCGATTGCTACACACAAGACTTAGCTTCTCTTGAAGAGAATACAACCCTAAGTGAATATATGAAAATATCCAAAATGCAACATAGAGCAAGGGAAACCCTATATGCTTATCTAAGATGATTAATATGCAATTAAGAGCAATCCTAGATATCAAAACTAAATGACATGTCAATTAGTTAAGCTAATCAATATCAAGCACAAAACCTAATATGCTAGCACAATACAACTTCTCAAACATACATCATACTAATCTCAATTTTGTATCTAAAGCATACAAAATAACAATCAAGTAATTAATTGAGATTGCTAGATAAATTAAACACAAAATATGTAAGATATTAGTGAAAAGCTTACCAAGCAAAGTATGATGAAGATTCCATGCAAGATGACATCTAGATGATTTATGATGATGCTAGATGATGATTGATGATCATGAAATTGTGTTTGAGTAATTAAAAATGAGTTCTTTGTGTATTTTTCTTCTCTTGAAAAATATTCTAAGTATGAAGCATGAATAAGAACTCTTGCAAATGACCTAAAATCAAGTTAGCATATATATAGAGGCCATAAGTGAAGTGAGGTCGTTTTGAAATTTCGCCAGAAAAACACTCTGTGCGCTGGTGGACCTGCGCTGGTGGACCAGCGCTGGACCAGCGCACAAGTCAATTTTGGCTTGAGCGCTGGACGTCAGGCGCTGCCACCAGCGCCAGTCCAGCGGCGCCAAACTGGGCGGCCGGCGGGCGCTGGTGGCCAGCGCTGGTCCACACCAGTGCACGACCAGCGGCGCTCCACTGGGCGATTTGCGCCGGTGAGCGGCGCTGGTCGACCGGCGCTGGTGGACTAGCGCACAGCCCCAAAATTGTATCCCACAAGCAATTTTGCAAGGGGTACAAAGTTAAACAAAAATGCATCCTAAAAGCCTAAATGCTATGATGTTTTCAACACAAGATGCAATCATAAAATCAAGCAAGAAGAGATGTAAATAATCATTTATGCACAACAAAAAGAAACACAACATACAAAGATTAAACATATGCATGAGTTGTGAGTGTGTGCAACTATCTCTTCAAGACAAGAAAGCACTTAGAATATTACCTTTGGTGCTTGTCAATAATGAGGTCTTCAAAGGGCCTAATGCACTAATAACAACATCTAAACTACCCTTACAAAGGATCCCCATTTATGGTTTGATCACGAAATAAGCCAATTAAAAACAACGGGAATCCTTACACTCATGTATGCAATGCTCTGCACTGTATCAAATATTTGTTTTGCTGTTGGCATAGTTAGTAGGTTTCAATCGAAACCTGGTCCTGATCACTGGACGGCAGTCAAGCATATTTTCAAGTATCTCAAGAGAACGAGAGATAATATGCTTGTATACTCTGGAGGGGATTTAATTCCCATTGGCTATACAGATTCTGATTTCCAATCAGATTCTGACTGCAGAAAATCCACATCAGGAGCTGTGTTTACTATTGGAGGAGCGGTCATATGTAGGAGTATCAAGCAATCTTGTATTACTGATTCCACCATGGAAGCTGAGTATGTTGCTGCATGCGAGGCTGCCAAAGAGGCTGTTTGGCTCCGCCAATTCTTGATAGATTTGGAAGTGGTTCCTAGTGCGAATAAGCAGATCACTATCTACTGTGACAACAGTGGAGCAGTGGCTAATTCGAAAGAACCAAGGAGTCACAAGAGAGGAAAACACATTGAAAGAAAATATCATCTTTTAAGGGAGATTGTTCAAAGAGGTGACGTGACGATTACCAAAATCGCGTCAGCAGAAAATCTAGCGGATCCCTTCACAAAGGCTCTACCTCAGAAGAGTTTCGATGGGCATCTAGAGAACATGGGCATGAGAGATATGACACATTTGCTATAGCGCAAGTGGGAGATTGTTAGGATTATGCTCAATAGCAAGAGTGTAATGTTGTAATTGACAATCTTTTTCATATTAATAAAGTGATTTCTGGTTTAACAAATCTTATAGCATTTATAGTTTAATATTATACTTGTCAAAGTAAATAATCATAAGGTCTAAAGACTATGAGAAAAGAAGAATTGTTCGTACATTTGGATATGTATGAGGCAGACACAATTCTTTAGTTTAGTTAGTCTTGAATAATGTTCACAACTTAAGTTAAAGGTTGGGCACCTTTATCTTGTTAAAGTTGTAGAATTCTTTTGCTAGCATTTGAGTGGGATCAAATGAGATATGATGAGTCTAAAATCATCGGAGTGTCTTCGAGTAAAAGAATCTAGTGCACTGGGTGCATTGAACTAGATCACAATGAAAAGCTTTATCTAGAACCGTCAATAGATAATAGTCTTCTCATTATCAGGACAATCGGAGAGTCTATCTTAATCCTGAGATAAATGATGGACGTGAGCCTAGTATCATCAAATACGACATTGGATGATTCCATAACACTTAGAGTCTTTAAATTGAAAACTCTATAGGCTCTACTATTTAAGGCATAGCCAATAAAAATACCCTAATCACTCTTAGCATCGAATTTGCCAAGTTGATCACGGTCATTCAAAATGTAGCATTTGCTTCCAAAAGTGTGGAAGTAGCTAACATTTGGCCTCTTGCCTTTCCATAACTCATAGGAGGTGTTTCTAGTACCGGGCCTTAGGAAAACTCTATTTCCTATATAGCAAGCCGTATTGATGGCTTCGGCCCATAAGTTCCTAGGGACATTGTTGCTAAGCAACATCACACGGTCCATCTCTTGAAGGACCCTATTTTTCCTCTCAACAACTCCATTTTGTTGAGGTGTCCTAGGAGCCGAAAAATCATGGGAGATGCCTAAACCATTACAAAAGGTTTCAAAAGATGCATTCTCAAATTCCCTCCCATGGTCACTTCTAATCCGTTTAATGCTTCTAATGTTAGAATTCATTTCATTTTGTAATTTAATACAAAGCATTTTAAACTTATCAAAAGTTTCGGATTTTTCTCTAAGAAAATATATCCATGTAAATCTAGAGAAATCATCAACACAAACAAAAATGTATCTCTTTCCACCCAAACTTTCAGTTTGCATGGGACCCATGAGGTCCATGTGGAGAAGCTCAAGAGGCTCCTTGGTGGTGAGATACTTACCCTTTTTGTGCATGCTTTTAGTTTGCTTTCCTTGTTGGCAAGGTCCACAAACACCATTGGCTTTCTTCCCAAGCTTAGGGAGGCCACGCATACAATTGAACTTTCCAAGGGTCCGTAGATCCCTAAAGTTCATGTGGCCAAGTCTTTCATGTCACAACTCAATTTGCTCATCCATGGACACATGATTAGATACAATACTAGCTTCAAGACAATAACAATTGTCGCTAGATCTCATGCCCTTCAACAAGGTTTGTCCATCGGGTTTTAGGATAGAGTAATAATCTTTAGAAAACAAGACGGAATATCCTTCATCACTAAGATGTGAAATGCTTATTAAATTGGCTTTCAAGCCATTAACAAATAAAGCATTGGATAAGGAGGGTAATCCGGGAACGGAAATGGTTCCTTTCCCTATAACATTTCTTTTGGATCCATCACCAAAAGTGACATTTCCACCTTCCTCCATAACAAGAGTCTCAAAGAAACTCTTGTTTCCCGTCATGTGCCTAGAGCATCCACTATCCAAATACCAAAAATTAGAAGAATTTGCCTTCAAGGCTATTTGTGCAATATGGCAAATATTTTCATTCTTTCTAATCCACTTAGCAACAATTTTAGCTTTCTTAGTGGTCTTTGGTACATGTGCTCTACTATTCCTAGGATCATGCAAATCAATATTATCATTCCTAGAAACATGCATCTTGGCTCTATTCTTTCTCTTTTCAATCATGCTTTGTTTTCTACACATTTTAATATATTGAAAGTAATTTGGTCTAATATGACCATCACAACCACAAAAGTGACAAATAGGGATGAAAAAAAGAATCATACCTTGTCTTTGTGCACGTATGGGAGCTCGTCCATGTCTTTGTGGATAAGTGGGTTCAATCCATCTTCGCTGTTGAACCGGTCTAGGTTGCTTCCAAGCTTGAGGTTGCATGATTGGTGTCTTTCCTTTGTGAGCCAATTGTGGAGGAATGTTGGCTTGAGAGACCCTAGGGGGTTGAGCTTGAGATTGCCTTCTTGGCCCCATCTTCACTTGTGCATTAGAACATTGTCCTACTTCTAACTTCTTCCTAGGAATTTGCACAATTGAAGTTTCTTCGTTCTTCAAGCTCTTGACAAACACGGTCTTGTTAGAGGTTGAGATTTTCTTGCCATCTTCATACCCAAGAACTCTCTTGTCACTTGGACTCTTTCCAACAACAAGTAAATGATCAAGCTTCTTGGTGCTAGAATCTTTCCTAGCCAAGGACCCTTTAACTTCTACAAGTTCCCTCTTCAAGCCTTCTTCACTTCTCTTGGATAAGTCTAACTCCTCAATTAACTTATCCTCTCTCCTCTTCAATCTTTCCACTTGTTCACTTAAGTGGTCATTGTGAGCCGAAAGTTCAAGGTTCTCTTCTCTCAACCTCTCAATCTTTCTTGTGCTTTTAAATGCTAAATCATTGAACTCGACATGGTATTTAGCAAGCACCTTTTGCTCCACAAATTTCTTTTTGGAAATAGACGAGGAGTCACTTTCTACTTCACTAGAGTCAATTTCCTCTTGACTCATCTCCTCTTTTTCACTAGCACTTTTGCTCTTGTGAGAAGAGGCAAAAGCTAGAAAGTTAGCCATGAGCTCTTTTTCACTTGAAGACTCATCTTCCTCATTGGAGTTATCACTACTCCCACTCCAAGTGGCAGCCATCACTTTGCCCTTCTTCTTTTCATTGTGATTAGCACATTCGGGGGCAAAGTGACCAATCCCACCACATTCAAAGCATCGGACCCCTTTCCTGTCGGTCCTCTCTTGTCTAGGCTCAAACTTCTTGAAGGAACCTTTCTTCTTCAAGTCTTGTCCTCTTGACCCAAATCCCTTCTTCTTCTTGAACCCCATAACCTTATTAAACCTTTTCACGAATAAGGCAAGGTCTTCATCCGATTCATGCTTTGGCTCCTTTGCATCCTTAGATGCTTTCAAAGCTATTCCTTTAGACTTCTTAGGAGGAGTAGTGGTGCTAGGAGCCTTCCTAGACTCATATGCAAGGAGACGTCCAATTACCTCACTTGGCTTCATATCCATGTAGCCACTATTTTCTTCTATGGCCGTCACCTTTGATTCAAACCTATCGGGGAGAGATCTCATAATTTTTTGCTTGACTCTCCTATCCGAATACGGGTCTCCGAGTTGATGGCTTTGATTTACTATGTCCATCAATTTGATTTCGAAGTCATTGAAGCATTCATCCTCTCCCATCCTAGGTAGCTCAAATTGAGTTTGGAGGACTTGAAGCTTGGACTCCTTCACCACCTCGGTTCCCTCATGTGCAACTTGAATGATGTCCCATGCCACTTTTGCAATCTGAGTGTTCTAAATAAGCTTGTACTGGTTCTCATCCATTGCACACATGATGGAATGCATAGCCTTCCTATTCCACTTTGAAGCCTCAAACTCTTGCGCGTTCCATTGCGCCTTAGGCTTCAAAACATCTTCTCCTCCACCCGCGGGAGTCATCATAGGGAGATCATATCCGTCTTCCACCGCCATCCATGCATGGTCATGAATTTGGCATATGTAGGATTCCATCTTCCCTTTCCATTGGGAATAGTTCAATCCGGTAAGAAGTGGAGGCCTTGTACTAGAAGCACCTTCGTTGCCACCACCATTTCCACCGTTTCCACTCATAATATTTATGAATGAATGGAATGAATGCAAATGTATGAATGATCAAAAAACACACAAAATGCAAAACACACCAAAATAAGCAAAAATCACCTATGTATGTCTAGGAACCCGCTCTGATACCAATTGAAACTAATTATAGCACGGTGTGTATAAAACTATCTAGAGGGGGGGGGGGGGGGGGGGTGAATAGATTTTAAGCTTTTTACCCAATTTTTCGTGTTAGTCAAAATTACGAAATTACCCCTAAATAGATAAAGCAATAAATCAAGTAAAATATGCGGAAATTAAATAACACTTGATTTTTACGTGGAAACCCTCATGGGAAAAACCACGGGCTAGTAAGTAAGCCACACTCGAACCTCGAATCCACTAAATGTGTAAACGATTACAACCTAATCCCGGAAGTAGTCACACACCTACCTAATCCCGGTATGAGTGAACCTAGTCCAATTTGCTTGCGATCTAAGCAACCTAATCCCTGAAGCTACACACAAGACTTACTTTCTCTATGAAGAGAATACAACCCTAAGTGAATATATGTGAATATCCAAAATGCAACATAGAGGAAGAGAAACCCTATATGCTTATCTAAGATGATTAATATGCAATTAGAACAATCCTAGATATTAAAAACTAAATGACATGTTCAATCAAATAGTTTAGCTAATCAAGATTAAGCACAAAACCTAATTAGCTATCACAATACAACCTCTCAAACATACATCACACTAATCTCAATATTGTATCCATAACATACAAGTAATTAATTGAGATTGTTTGTTAAGAGAAACACAAAATATGTAAGATATTAGTGAAAAGCTTACCAAGCAAAGTATGATGAAGAATCCATGCAAGATGACATCTAGATGATCAAAGATGATGCTAGATGATGATTGATGATCATGAAAAAAGTGTTTGAGTGATTAAAAATAAGTTCTTGGAATTTTTCTTCTCTTTGAAAAATATCCTAAGTATGAAATCTGAATATGAACTCTTGTAATTGACCTAAAGTTAAAGTGGCATATATATAGGGTGTCAAGATGAAGTGTGGTCGTTTTGATAAGTGACACCACAATTTTGCCATGGGCGCTGTACGTAGGGCGCTTCTGTACAGCGCCTGTACAGCCCCTGCTCTGTTCTCGCGAGAAAACAGAGGGGCGCTCTACGTAGAGCGCCCTGTAGAGCGCTTTGTACAGCGCCTCTACAGCGCTCGTACAGCGACCGAATTAAATCGATCAGGTCTGTACAGCGACCAACGGGGGCTGTTCATACAGCGCTTTTGTAGAGCGCTTTTGGGAGCGCCCAGTGCAAAAATGCAATCCTAAGTCTAAGCATGACAAGGCAATTGGATATGCAAGATACAATCAAACTAACATGCAAGAAGAGATGTTAATAAGCATTAAGGCACACAAATAAGACACACAACATACAAGGATTAAACATATGCATGAGTTGTGAGTGTGTGCAACTATCTCTTCAAGACAAGTAAGCACTTAGAGTATTACCTTTGGAGTGCTTAACACTTGCAAGGGCCTTGAGCTTGAACACATTCCTAAGCTACCCTTACATGATCCCCACATATGGTTTGATCACGAAATAAGCCAATTAAAAACTACGGGAATCCTTACACAAGACTTCATGCCTTTTACAAGGACTTCCTAGTGTGATCATGTGAATGCAAATGATGCAAACAATCAATACAACATAGAACATGTCATCAATACATTCTATGGAACAACTAGACCTAAACATGTGAGAACACAAGTAAAGTAGTCTAGATGCCAAAACATGAATTAAACCTAGAGCATGTGAAAAACACCTAACACAAAAGCTCCAAGTTTCATTCATACAAATAACACTTGAATAAATCATATACATGAAGCACATATTCAAGATGTCATAAACATACAATTAAATGCTAGATATATGAGATTAAAATCAATCAATATTCTAGTCAAAAACATAGAGCAAGGATTTGAGATTTACATCAATCAAAACCTAGATTCTCTAAATCACAAACAAATACACAAATCCTAGATTTCATCAATCAAAGGATCAAATCAAATCTCAAGGTCATTTTAACACAAAATTAATTCAATTAAGTTCCAAACAACCTAAGATGCCATTCTAATCACAATACAACTCACAAACATATGTAAAACCTAGAATCATAGAATCTAGTCAACATTAGTCCACAAATTGACTTTCAATTAGAATGATAATCAAGCTATCTTTCTCAATAGATTTTACCAAACATAAACATAGATATAGAAGAAGAAACCCCAAGCAAATGGAAGGTCAAAAAGCAAGAAATCCCAAAGTTGAGACCATTACCTCAGATTCTGCAGCTGGTTCGGAAATCAGTGATCAACCACTAGAAATCACGATCAAACAGCCACCAAAACACTTGGAGATGTTAGAGGACTCAAATCCGAACACTCTCCAACTTGAATTACTCAAATCCGACTCCGAATGAGGAAGATATGGTGTTTCGAAAATCTAAAAAAGCTGGAGAGAGAGCTTACGGGATTTCTGAAATGTTTCTTCTTGATTTTCAAAATGGAGAGAGAGAGGGAAGAAATAGGAGGAGAGAGAGAGGCCAAGGGAGCCAATCACGTGGTGCCACGTCACCCCCTGGCTGTGGGGGGCCGTGGCCCACATGGGAGCAGAGAGTGCTCTAGGCCGTGGGGTCCACGGCCTCATCAATGGCCAGCCCAAGTGGCCCACGGCCTGGGCTGTCCTCTCGCGCACTCCCTCGGTTCTTCGGCCCGTATCTTGGGCGTCCGAACTCCGATTTCGAATCCGTTTCTGGATTACGAACCGTGACTCTCTCACGCACGATGATGACTATACAACTTTGAAAAACGGTTGAGAAATCATCTCGGAAATCATCGATGAAGTCAACTCAATGAAAGAGAACGAAAAGTAGCATAGTCAACTTGTTTAGACTCGAAACCTTATGAATGAGTAACCAAAACGACCGGAACTCAATAAGGCATTAAATAAGAACATGTTCAAGTCCTAAACACAAAATACGGAAACATACAAATACAAAGACACACACATATGCTAGTTTCCGGACATAGTCCTAGAAAATGCAAAACACAAAGTTTATTAACTTAATATGAATGCATGAGCATATTTTGCCAAGTGTGTGAAAGTGATATGTAAATTAAATTAAATCATAAAGGAACACACAAGTATGATATGTGTGAGTGTGTGCCTAGCCTTGTAAGAGATAAGAGGACCTTGAATACCTTTGTCGACCAATAATGCTCGAATCTCTTAAAAGCCGGCTTCTTGAATGAATTGTGGTTGAGACGTCCTTCGTCTTCAAAATTCTTCAATTACTAACCACTAAACATTACAAGATAAACACGTTTTGATATGGAATTAATGCCAACACTAATTATCAACCTTACACGATCATCTCAAGAAATTTTATCCTTAGAAGTTTTGAGGAAGAATGTATCACGATGGGTATACTTCCGATACGTATACCCCGAATTTTTGCTTTGTATTTCTTTTTGGTTCAATAAAGACGGTTTTTTCTCCTACGTTTTTTCTCCTAAGCACGCCTAAGCAAGTCCTCACCATCCTTTTCGCCTCAAGACAAGGAAAAGCCATATGGCATTCCTGCTGCCTTGGTCGGGGAATACCCCCCTTCAGGAAGGATCTGGTGCTTGAATGCATAAAAGGTATAGTCACCTGCCAGACTCTACGTTATCAAGACCAGTAGGACCTATATGGACCCCCTGAAGCCTCGGACAGGGAATCCCCCCCTCCAAGATAAACCGAATATCAAGATGGCTTTAGTCGCCTACCCAAGTAGGTAACCAAAAGGTTCGAGATGATCCGCCAAGATACTTGACATTGCACTCCGTTACATCGCCATATCTCAGCGAGAAAGACCCGGTATTGAGGTAGCCTTGGTTGCCTACCAAGACTGACTAGTAAAGAGTCAAGCCAGACTCCCCATCCAGATGGACAGTTTAAAGTCATATACCCGAGTCAAGAACTTCCGGCCAAGATAGCTCCCTACTTATACAAATTTACTTGGTTAAGGTTGAAAGACACAAGTGAACTAAGGCAGAGGAGACCCTCCTCTAAGAACGATTTTCAGACTATAAGTATGGACTTTTCTCGTCGTCAATCAAGTAGAATCCAAGTCAAGCGTTATGATATCGCAAACGATTAAGGAAGTAAAGCAGGAAAAAAGGAGAAAGGCGTTTCATTCAGTTAATTAGGGCACCCAGTCCCCATTTCCGGGTTACAAAAAAAAAAAAAAAAATGGCACAGCCAGAAAAATCAATGAAAAGAAAATCAAGACTCTATCTCCACCAGTTTCTGCCCAGACTCGCCTTCTTCCTCGGCCCCTTCGTCACCAATGGCATCATCAGTCTCCCTGGCTCCTACCATCACCTTTCTAGCAGGAGGATCCATCTCTTCAGTCGGGGACTCTGAGTACCCTTCTCAATAGACTCAGGTATAGTGGTAGCTTGAGGAGGACCTCCCTAGTCTTGATCTTCAAATTGGGCAGTCTGAGCCATAATCTGGTCACGACCCAATTAAGGGTAGTCTGCAAGTCAAAAGGAGGAGGAAATGCCTTGGCAACTTCATATGAAGCAATAAAATACCCATATCCAAAGGAAGAATCCACTCTAGCCTCCAAAACATTCATGGAAGCTTGTAGGGATCTGTGGTCGTCTAGAAGGACAGTCATCTCCGCCTTGATGGTCTCTCTCTCATTTCGGCGGCGTGTTGATCTGATAATCTCCATGTCATAGTCATGAGTTATCCATTCTAGTTCCATCAAGGCAGCTTTCCTACCAGCTTCAGATTCGGAGGCATCCTAAACCAGGGAGGAAACGTTCTCTACATCACGGGCTAGATCATTCCTCGCCTGCTCTAGACTCGTCTGAAGAGCCAGGTTGGCCTCTTTTAGGGCAATCACCTGCTGCCCCATGGCCAGGGCGAATTTGAAACCCTGTAGAGAGATACAAATAAGGTATAAAAAAGAAAGGGGAAACTCCCACACGAGAAGTTGAAGAAACTGAACGCATACCTCGGCAAAGAGAGAAGCCCCCTTTGATGCAAAGATATAAGCAGGAAAAGAAGACATCGACTGTACACCCCTACCAGGGCAAGCGGCAATGAACTTAGAAATGACTTTCTCCTAATTATAGTTTCGGGACTGTTAGGATTATGCTCAATAGCAAGAGTGTAATGTTGTAATTAACAATCTTTTTCATATTAATAAAGTGATTTCCGGTTTAACAAACCGTATAGCATTTATAGTTTAATATTATAATTGTCAAAGTAAATAATCATAAGGTCTAAAGACTATGAGAAAAGAAGAATTGTTCGTACATCTGGATATGTATGTGGTAGACACAATTCTTTAGTTAGTCTTGAATAATGTTCACAACTTAAGTTAAAGGTTGGGCACCTTTATCTTGTTAAAGTTGTAGAATTCTTTTGCTAGCATTTGAGTGGGATCAAATGAGATATGATGAGTCTAAAATCATCGGAGTGTCTTCGAGCAAAAGGATCTAGTGCACTGGGTGCATTGAACTGGATCACAATGAAAAGCTTTATCTAGAACCGTCAATAGATAATAGTCTTTTCATTATCAGGACAATCGGAGAGTCTATCTTAATCCTGAGATAAATGATGGACTTATGGTTGCAAGTGATATCATTTGAGTTATCAATGAGTACGATTATATCGCATAGTCTATCCTCGATAGTTTGGTGATATTCATTTGTTAATCGATAGAGGACTTCATTTATAGATATGGACATTGTGGCTCCATTTATTAAATGAGAGTATAATATCATCATATGGATGTTTTGAGGTAATTGGATATTAAATCTCAACGTTGAGTTTTCGATAGTGTCTATTGAAAACATGGCTTCTGGACAAGTCAAAATATCCAAGTTCAAAACGTGGTCATATGAGTAAATATGGTAACTTGGAGAGTTATAGGCGGTCTATGAACTCTTGGCGATTACTGATATTAATCACGAGGATACACTATCTCCTATACGATTGTCTAGGGTATGAATGAGGAGCATCTTCCTTTTCTATCTTTATTTAAGAGTTCAGTTTTAGCTCTTTAGTGGAATGAGTTAAAATTAATGGATCGGACCTAAGTGAATCATTTGTTGATTGTGATTAGGTTATATCTATTGAAGCTTAAATTTAGATGGCCTGCCAAGATCCCCAATCCACATGGACTTGCATGGATCACTTGATATATTCTACCGGACCAATTTAAGGGTCCATCTAGAATTGCATTTAATATATTAAGAATATAATTTGCACATTATTTTAGTAATGGGCCGCTCAATTATATTAATATATTAATGAAAGACATGTGGGCTTGTTTCTTTTAGTAAGAATGGGTCTGGTTCACATGTGGGCTTTTTATTTAAATTCCAATGGATTAAATGAAATAAGAAAATAATATTTTGGCCCATTTACTCTAAGTGGGGCGGCAAGGGTTAGTTTAACCTAATATATTATTTTGTTTCATTGTTTTAATTAAATAAGAATTAATTAATTTATTAATTAATTGTTTAATTAAAGAAACAAATCTTTTCTAATCAGAAAATATATTTCCTAAAAGTAAAAGTAAGAGACTTGTTTGATAAGGAAATAAATAATTAGTTTTATTTATTTAATCAAATAAGAAGTCTTTTTATTTAGTCAAAATAAAAGAATAAAAGATCTATGAGTTGGATTAGGGTTTGATGTCTTAAAAACTAGATGGAAATTAGGGTGCAACATAAGCCTATGGTGGGCATGTGATTTCGGCAACCCTAGTTATTTCTAGGTTAGGATTTTGGCAACCCTAATAATAAAAGAAAAGAAGAAGCAAACTTAGGCCACCTATATATTGACAAGTATAGAATTCGGCCACCACATGTGTTCATGATACAAATTTCTTCTTCTTCTCAATTCATAGAAAGTTTTTTATTCTACTAAAACAAAAAGGAGTGTTAGATTATTCTTTGATAGTATACTATTTGCTTATTCATCAATAAGCTTGTGTATACGATATCGATCTATGTTCACGCGAGTTTCGATCATTAGATTGAGAACTCAAAAGTGACCGGAATAATCTTAGTCATTCTTTTGATTGTTTTTGTGACTAACAAAGAAAAGAAAAGTTTGTTTTGTCCATTCACAGGTTTGCAATTCAAAGAAAAGGGAGACCACGCTCCTAGGTGATCCACGTTCGTGCTAGGATTGAAGATCTTGCGGATTACCATTGATGTAAGTCAATCTGATCACGCGACAAAAGGTATTCTACTTTTTGTTATTGTATATGTATGTTTAATTAATTAAAGGGTTTAAGGTTCATAAAGGAAAATTTTTTAAAAGTCACTAAATCTATTCTTTAGTATCGCTTCCGCTGCGTGCACTTCTTTGGTATTTTCCCTACAATTCGTATCAGAGCCTAGGTTAAGCCCTTTTAATTAATTAACGTATATATACGTGGATCTATTTCTTTTTATTGTGATTATGCATGTTTAGAAAGAGATGGCACTCTAGGTATTCGAATATATAATTACATGTGGATGTATGGATTTATATATGTTTATGTGGATTGTTATTGCTCGATTTTGGTCCTAGATTTTCAATGTATTTTTGTTATGGAATTGTAACAAGAAGGGTGGTCTATCATCGCCATAATTCCTTCTTGGTAGATTGCTAGATTTTATTATTTTTTATTTTAGGTGCAGTATTTTTTATTATACTACTGCAGATTTTTATTTTTTTTTATTATGTGCAGTTTTTGTTTGTAAGAAAGTACTGCAGTGATTAAAAAAAAAAAAAAAAATACTGCAGTATTTTATTTGTTTAAATACTGCCGTAATATATTTAGGTCTTGAAGATTCGAAGACACGATGAAAAACGAAGCAACCGGAACCGAGAACGAGCACCGTGCGCACCCTAGGAGTGGATTGGGCTGCGCATGGCAAGCCCAAGCTTGGTGGGCTGCGCACGGCAGCCCTGGAGTCTTCATGGGCTGCGCACGGCAGCCCCTTAGTGGGGTTGTGAGATGTGCACGCCCGTGGGTTGGGCCGAAGGATGAGCGTATGGTTGATGGGCCACTTGAAGAACATGTATTCCTAAACAATTGTAATTTACTTGTTTTTCTAGGATGGGCCAAAATTGTTGCTATTTAATTTATGCTTAAATATTACAATATTTGTTATTGTATGATAACATGACATATAGAATAGGAGTGCCATGCATATATCTCTTTTGGTATGAACATGCATTGAATGATTTAGGTATCTAAATTGGCATCTAGATAACTCGGTAAATCATTCTATGGGATTTAATCACACGCCTTAAATAATTGAGTGGGAGAAGGTGTTTTTGTAACACCTATGGCCTCCAAGGTTAGTTGAGCTTTATTATTTATTGGTAATCCCCCCAAGGGGCGTCCATGAATGGAATTTAGCAACATACTTCCTTACAAGGATAGACTAGACAATGGACTCAAACGAGATCTACTCCCCAAGGAGGGATTTTCGTGAGAGAAAATTGAGGGTCGATATCTTGGTAACACACTCAATGTAATTTTATTGATATCCTCCCAAGAGTTCTTGTCAGTAAAATTGCAAGGCTAAAATTGAAAACGCTGGTTGTTATGTTAACAATTAGGTGGGACCTAGTCTAACTAGTAAATGGTGCGAACTCCCAAAGGAGGCGTAACATTTATGGGTGTTAGATCACCGTTGAATTTTATGATTGAGTTATTTATTTAATTCAAGATAAATGTTTAAAAGTGCTTTATCATGATTATTTACTTATATATGTTTTGTTTTATTCAGAAATCATGACCCCATCACTTATGAACATCCTGAAAGATAACACTTTAACTGGAGATAATTATGTCACATGGAAAAGGAAAATTGGGTTGTTGCTGCAAAGTGAAAAACATAAGTTTGTTCTAACTACTCCTAAACCACCTGCTCCTAATAATGAATCTAGCATAATGTATAGAGATGAGTATGAGCAGTGGAAGACTTCAGATGATATGGCAAAATGTTACATTATGGCCACTATCTCCGACGTGTTGCAACAGCAGCATGAAGGAATGGAGTCCGCTGCTGATATAATGATGTCTCTAGAGGAGATGTTTGCTATGAAGTCTAGGACGACTAAGAGAGAGGCAGTGACTGCTTTTATGAATCTTAGGATGAAACCTGGACAGGCTGTGAAAGATCACATGATGAAAGTCATAGCACATCTCAACATTGCTGAACTGCATGGCGCTGAGATAGATGGTGAGACAAAGATTGATATGGTTGTCAATTCATTGTCAGATTCCTTTGATCAGTTCAAATTGGACTACACTTTGAACAAAAAGGAATACACCTTATAAGGCCTGATGCAAGATGTTCAAAGTGCTGAAAAGATCCTTGTGAAAGGCAAAGGTCAAGAGATTCATATGGTTGGTAAAGTTGCTACTGTTAAGGCCCGTCAAAAGGTCAAGAAACAACAGAAGAAAAAGCAACTTGGGCCTATCAAGAAGGAGACCAAGAAAGTAACCAAGATCAAAGGGAAATGCTTCCTTTGTGGTGAAAAGGGACATTGGAAGAGAAATTGCCCAAAGTCCCAGAACAAGAAGGAAGAAGGTAATTTGAATTATCTTGAAACATGTTTTTTGGCTGATTCTATAGATTCTTGGATCATAGACTCAGGAGCCACTAATCATGTTTGTTATTCCTTGCAGGGGTTCCAAGAAAGGAGAAAGCTGAGTAAGAATGAAATCAATTTGAGCTTGGGCAATGGAACGTTAGTGTCTGCAAGTGCAGTGGGAGATATTAGAGTTTATTTGGATTCTAGAAGGCATTTAGATTTGATAGACGTTTATTATGTACCTCAATTCAAGAGGAATTTAATTTCAGTTTCTTGTTTGAATAAATTTGGATATTCGGTTACTTTTAATAAAGCTTTTATTATTAGTAAGAATGACAAAATTATTTACAAAGGTACATTGGAAAACGGTCTATACTTTTTGCATAGAAATATCTCTCACTCGTTAGACACAGAAATAATGGAACCTAATCATAAAAGAGTAAAATTATCAACAGATGAAACCTACCTTTGGCATTTACGCTTAGGTCATATTAACCTTAATAGGATTAAAAGATTGGTATGTGACGGACCTTTGAGTGACTTAAAGGTTGATGATCTACCAACTTGTGAATCTTGTTGGAAGGTAAAATGACCAAAAGGACGTTCTCTGCCAAAGGTGCAAGAGCCACTGAATGTTTAGGATTGATACACACTGATGTATGTGGACCTATGAGCATTCAAGCTAGAGGTGGATATGAGTACTTCATCACCTTCACGGATGATTACTCGAGATTTGGTTATGTGTATCTCATGCGACATAAGTCGGATGCTTTTGACATGTTCAAAGCATTCAAAGCTGAAGTGGAAAATCAGCTTGAGAAACACATAAAAATCTTGAGATCTGATCATGGTGGAGAATATTTATCTGGTGAGTTTCAGCAATATCTTATTGATAATGGGATAGTTTCTCAGTTTTCTGCACCAGGTGCACCTCAACAGAATGGGGTTGCAGAAAGGAGAAATAGAACTCTTTTGGATATGGTTAGGTCTATGTTGAGTTATTCAACACTTCCTATTTCTTTTTGGGGATATGCTTTACAAACTGCTATATACATTCTAAACGATGTACCATCTAAGTCTGTTCCCAAAACACCGCATGAGTTGTGGACTGGGCGCAAGCCTAGTTTACAACACTTAAGGATATTTGGTTGTCCTGCGCATGTGTTAAAAGGAAAGACAGAAAAGATGGAGTCCCGTTCGGAAACATGTATATTTGTAGGGTATCCAAAAGAAACTAAAGGATATTATTTCTATAGTCCTTCAGATCTTGAAGTATTTGTTTCGACAAATGCTAAATTTCTGGAAAAGGACTATATGAATGATTTTGTGCCTAGAAGTAGAATTGTCCTGAATGAGATGTCAGGAGATACAATTCCACGAGAGGTTACACAACCTAACCCAATTGTAAGTTCCGATCCAACACAAGATCAACAACCTACCATTCCTCGTCGTAGTGGGAGGGTTAGAACACAACCCGAAAGATACATCGGTCTGGGAGAATCAGTGGAGAATCTCCCGGACGACGATGATCCCTATACGTACAAGGAAGCTATGGAGGATGTTGATAGTCGCCATTGGCAAAAGGCAATGCAATCCGAGATTGAATCTATGTTCGATAACAAAGTCTGGTCCCTTGTAGACTTGCCTAAAGGGATAAAACCCATTGGGTGCAAGTGGGTATACAAGAGGAAAAGAGGTATGGATGGAAAGGTGGAAACCTTTAAAGCTAGATTGGTAGCTAAAGGGTATACACAGAAAGAAGGTATCGATTACGAGGAAACCTTCTCTCCTGTGGCCATGCTTAAATCCATTAGGATACTCTTATCCATTGCAGCATCTTTAGATCTAGAGATTTGGCAAATGGACGTCAAGATAGCTTTCCTTAATGGAAGTCTTGTCGAAAGCATCTACATGATACAACCAGAGGGATTCATTGAAAATGGCCAAATGGAAAAGGTATGCAAGTTGCAGAAATCCATATATGGATTAAAGCAAGCATCCAGATCCTAGAACATAAGGTTCGATCAAGCTGTCAAAGGTTTTGGATTTATTCAGAATCCTGACGAACCTTGTGTCTACAAAAGGATTAAGGGCGACAAGTTGGTTTTCCTGATTCTTTATGTTGATGATATACTACTCATTGGAAACGATGTAGGTGTATTGACATCAGTAAAAGAATGGTTAGCAAAACAATTTGATATGAAGGACTTAGGAGAAGCAAGTTTTATTCTAGGTATCCAAGTAATAAGGGATAGAAAGAATAGAATGATTGCATTATCCCAAGCTTCATACATAGACAAGATCTTGTCTAGGTTTTCCATGCAGGATTCCAAGAAAGGTATGTTACCTTTCAGACATGGAATTAAGCTTTCTAAGGAACAAGTTCCTAAGAATGAGCATGAAGAGCAATTCATGAGTAGAGTTCCATATGCCTCGGCAGTTGGAAGTCTCATGTATGCAATGCTCTGTACTAGACCAGATATTTATTTTGCTGTTGGCATAGTTAGCAGGTTTCAATCGAAACCTGGTCCTGATCACTGGACGGCAGTCAAGCATATTTTCAAGTATCTCAAGAGAACGAGAGATAATATGCTTGTATACTCTGGAGGGGATTTGATCCCCGTTGGGTATACAGATTCTGATTTCCAATCAGATTCTGACTCCAGAAAATCCACATCAAGGGCTGTGTTTACTATTGGAGGAGGAGCAGTTATATGGATGAGTATCAAGCAATCTTGTATTGCTGATTCCACCATGGAAGCTGAGTATGTTGCTGCATGCGAGGCTGCCAAAGAGGCTGTTTGGCTCCGCCAATTCTTGATTGACTTGGAAGTGGTTCCTAGTGCGAATAAGCAGATCACTATCTACTGTGACAACAGTGGAGCAGTGGCTAATTCGAAAGAACCAAGAAGTCACAAGAGAGGTAAACACATTGAAAGAAAGTATCATCTTTTAAGGGAGATTGTTCAAAGAGGTGACGTGATGATTACCAAAATCGCGTCAGCAGAAAATCTAGCGGATCCCTTCACAAAGGCTCTACCTCAGAAGAGTTTCGATGGGAATCTAGAGAACATGGGCTTGAGAGATATGACACATTTGCTGTAGCGCAAGTGGGAGATTGTTAGGATTATGCTCAATAGCAAGAGTGTAATGTTGTAATTAACAATCTTTTTCATATTAATAAAGTGATTTCTGGTTTAACAAACCGTATAGCATTTATAGTTTAATATTATAATTGTCAAAGTAAATAATCATAAGGTCTAAAGACTATGAGAAAAGAAGAATTGTTCGTACATCTGGATATGAATGTGGTAGACACAATTCTTTAGTTAGTCTTGAATAATGTTCACAACTTAAGTTAAAGGTTGGGCACCTTTATCTTGTTAAAGTTGTAGAATTCTTTTGCTAGCATTTGAGTGGGATCAAATGAGATATGATGAGTCTAAAATCATCGGAGTGTCTTCGAGCAAAAGGATCTAGTGCGCTGGGTGCATTGAACTGGATCACAATGAAAAGCTTTATCTAGAACCGTCAATAGATAATAGTCTTTTCATTATCAGGACAATCGGAGAGTCTATCTTAATCCTGAGATAAATGATGGACTTATGGTTGCAAGTGATATCATTTGAGTTATCAATGAGTACGATTATATCGCATAGTCTATCCTCGATAGTTTGGTGATATTCATTTGTTAATCGATAGAGGACTTCATTTATAGATATGGACATTGTGGCTCCATTTATTAAATGAGAGTATAATATCATCATATGGATGTTTTGAGGTAATTGGATATTAATTCTCAACGTTGAGTTTTCGATAGTGTCTATTGAAAACATGGCTTCTGGACAAGTCAAAATATCCAAGTTCAAAACGTGGTCATATGAGTAAATATGGTAACTTGGAGAGTTATAGGCGGTCTATGAACTCTTGGCGATTACTGATATTAATCACGAGGATACACTATCTCCTATATGATTGTCTAGGGTATGAATGAGGAGCATCTTCCTTTTCTATCTTTATTTAAGAGTTCAGTTTTAGCTCTTTAGTGGAATGAGTTAAAATTAATGGATCGGACCTAAGTGAATCATTTGTTGATTGTGATTAGGTTATGTCTATTGAAGCTTAAATTTAGATGGCCTGCCAAGATCCCCAATCCACACGGACTTGCATGGATCACTTGATATATTCTACCGGACCAATTTAAGGGTCCATCTAGAATTGCATTTAATATATTAAGAATATAATTTGCACATTATTTTAGTAATGGGCTGCTCAATTATATTAATATATTAATGAAAGACATGTGGGCTTGTTTCTTTTAGTAAGAATGGGTCTGGTTCACATGTGGGCTTTTTATTTAAAGTCCAATGGATTAAATGAAATAAGAAAATAATATTTGGCCCATTTACTCTAAGTGGGGCGGCAAGGGTTAGTTTAACCTAATATATTATTTTGTTTCATTGTTTTAATTAAATAAGAATTAATTAATTTATTAATTAATTGTTTAATTAAAGAAACAAATCTTTTCTAATCAGGAAATATATTTCCTAAAAGTAAAAGTAAAAGACTTGTTTGATAAGGAAATAAATAATTAGTTTTATTTATTTAATCAAATAAGAAGTCTTTTTATTTAGTCAAAATAAAAGAATAAAAGATCTATGAGTTGGATTAGGGTTTGATGTCTTAAAAACTAGATGGAAATTAGGGTGCAACATAAGCCTATGGTGGGCATGTGATTTCGGCAACCCTAGTTATTTCTAGGTTAGGATTTCGGCAACCCTAATAATAAAAGAAAAGAAGAAGGAAACTTAGGCCACCTATATATTGACAAGTATAGAATTCGGCCACCACATGTGTTCATGATACAAATTTTTTCTTCTTCTCAATTCATAGAAAGTTTTTTATTCTACTAAAACAAAAAGGAGTGTTAGATTATTCTTCGATAGTATACTATTTGCTTATTCATCAATAAGCTTGTGTATACGATATCGATCTAGGTTCACGCGAGTTTCGATCATTAGATTGAGAACTCAAAATTGACCGGAATAATCTTAGTCATTCTTTTGATTGTTTTTGTGACTAACAAAGAAAAGAAAAGTTTGTTTTGTCCATTCACAGGTTTGCAATTCAAAGAAAAGGGAGACCACGCTCCTAGGTGATCCACGTTCGTGCTAGGATTGAAGATCTTGCGGATTACCATCGACGTAAGTCAATCGGATCACGCGACAAAAGGTATTCTACTTTTTGTTATTGTATATGTATGTTTAATTAATTAAAGGGTTTAAGGTTCATAAAGGAAAAAATTTTAAAAGTCACTAAATCTATTTTTTAGTATCGCTTCCGCTGCGTGTACTTCTACGGTATTTTTCCCTACAGGGACCCCGACCCAAAGGGAAGATTGATGGGGGGGATAGCCCGAGCAGCATCAACCTTTTTTTCCTTCCTAGCTAGAAGCTGGGTTGGAGCAGTAGGGGGAAGAAGAGGAGCAACCACTAGTGTAGGTTGGACAACAGCTGCGCTGGAAGTTTTTTTCAAAGTAGGGAGTGGGGAAACTTTGGCTTTGGCAGCCCGTGCTAGCATCTCACTTAAAGATGGACACACTGCAACTTTTGTTGGAAAGGAAGTGGGAGAGTGTAAAGCCGACCCGGTAAGTGTAGGAGGAGGAGTCAACGTGAGTGGCTGAGATTTGGAGGCAGTTCCGACACCGGCAGGAGAAGGGATAGAAGAGTTGGCCGAAAGAAAATCTGGATGTATAGTTCCTGATGGAGAAGGAGAAGGAGCAAGAAGGGGAGTAGCAGAAACTGTTAGAGGAACCATTAGTATAAAAAAAAAATAAAAAAAATAAAAAAATAAAAAAAAACGAGAAGCAAGGCCTACCTGGATGCGCGAGAGATATCCGTAGATACCGCTCCAGCCGAGGTGGGATACTGTAGATTGGTATAGTTCCTATCTTGAATCTTCTTAAGAATCCTACTGGATTCTGCAGAAAGCTTGCATGTGCTCCACTTATCTTGTGGAGAAAAAAGAATAGGAACCGAGTGCTCGACCCCATCCAGATACACCGACTGGCCCCAGTCACCCTCAACTACGACCCACTTGTCCTTCCTAGGTGGATTGAATTTCACGTTCGCCCCAGGAACAACGAAATGCATCTTATTCTTGGGCCTCAGATAGAATTGACCCCGAGGAACCATGCTCGTTATTTGGTAAATATAACAAAACTCATTGAAGTCGGGTTCCCTCTCTACACCGTCTTTCTCACACTGCTCCCTCCAGAGCACCAGGAACCCCGTCAAGTTCTTCCAGAATTCGGGCAAAATTTGTAGCGGGGCCAGTCTAGAGCGACAAGCAGCTTGCGAAGAGAGGGGTGAAGAGGAAGCCGGACTCCACATTCGAAGGCGGCCATGTGAATTAGCAGGTAACCTGTAGAGGGAGTGTACACATCATACCCCTGATGAGGGAGGGAGAGACAGATAGCATCCGGGATCCTATAAACCTTCCTGAGCCGGGCTAAAGTATCAGTTGTGCAGACCGGGTCCGGGATTATGCGTCCTTCACCAAAAGGGAGGAGGGGCCCAACAAGAGCTCCTAAAGAGTCCACGGGAAAAATATCGCTCGCCTCCTTCCCTTCATTGTCATCGACATCAGCGCCCTCGTCTTCGTCCACTATCTGGACTAGATCATCAGGTTTGTTGTGAAAACCCGATTCGATTCAGGGATTCCTCACAGAACGACGGCATTGGGAGGAGATACCCTCTCCAGTAACATCACCATCACCCCGGTTACGTTTCTTTCCCTTGGTTGACAGAGAACTCTCTGTTGAATCCGCCTTCTGGTTATCAGGAAGATTAAAGGAGGTTAAACGAGAACTTGAGGAGGCAGGTCGAGGAGGCAAAGAGGATGGAGGAGCATCCTGAGTGGAGGCAGGAAGTTTTGAGGGAGACGCCACAGTAAAGAGAAAAAAAAAGATTCGAAAGAAGGAAAGGATTTCGGTTCTTGATTTCTGAAGAACCAGTGAAGCATAACAAAAGAAAGATGAGGAGAGGTTTATTTACAGGTAGGAGAGGAGCGGTTACCGAAACATAGAAGGAAACAAGGATTAAATAGCTGAAGACGAGCGCGAGAACAACCCCGAAAAAGCCACACCAGAAATGGCCAATTTGAATTTGCGAAGCAACCATCATCTAACACGTGCATTATCATTGAATACCACCGTTTAAAAAGAAGATTGCCCCCTTCGTTATGGAAACCAGTCGGACAGGACTAGACAAGCGAACAAGAAGAAAAATCCTTCGAACGGGTTAGAAAATCCTGACTCCAACCCCAGCAAGATACCGGTGTTCAAGTCAGGGGGGACTTCTGTTAACTGCCAAAATGGCGAGGACCAAAAATGAATTTTCCACTAGCTTTGAGAAGAAAGTCGGGATAGAGAGCAGCAATAGGAGAGATAGCTGGGCACCCTGTCTACCCACAGACGGGCTAGAGTAAGAGCTTCTACCCACCCCGGCCAGGTCCAAAACCTCTGGGACCAAGAAAGCATTGGAGAAGCCGTGAGGAGAAGGCCCCAGAGACACAAACCTCACAAGATCCTAGCGCCCATCTACCCCTAGTACCCCGATACCCGGGTATCTTGATTGCCCGATACCTAGCACCCCGATATCCGTAAACATCATTTTAGAAGGAGCAAGAGGGAGGCGGGGTGCTTGGAGTACCCCGACTCACAAAACTTGTGACACATACAAATCAACACTAGGATCCCAGTATACTGACCCGTTTGAAACAGGAGGTGGGTACCCCGAACAGTAGACAATATAGGAAGGCAAGCATTAAACGCTACCGGTCAAGACAGAAACTCAAGTTATAACACGGCATTCATTCCCGCCATACAGAATCCTATTTTAAATAGGAGTCAACTCATTTAAAACCGATAAAAGAGAAATCACCTGATTTTCGGGGATCAATTCCTCGATGAACTTGTTAATCTCCAAGGAAAGACCCATACGTTACTGAAACCTTAGACCGAAGTTTTAGGAGTACTCAGCAAGAAACGGGCCTATATATTCATCGTATGTCCACAGAGAAAAGGGAGATCGAAACCCTACCACATTTTTTCCACTTATCGACAGGCAAGAAAAGCTCTATCGCCATTGCCCATCAAGTCAGCTCTCGGTTTTTTTGATTTGTAATCATAGTCGTGCTAAGTATTGGCTTGTAAAATCCTATTCTAAGACATAATATAAAACATATTGTGTGTGTCCATGCTTTTGACGTACTGGAATTTTACTTATCTCGCTACTACCATACACTCCATTCTTAGTCATTTTGTAGGATCCAGCGGGGTATCGAGCTACTAAGTATCCCGCTAGCCCTGATCTATCCTGATCCGTGTAGGGAAAAATACCGTAGAAGTACACGCAGCGGAAGCGATACTAAAAATAAGATTTAGTGACTTTTAAAAATTTTTCCTTTATGAACCTTAAACCCTTTAATTAATTAAACATACATATACAATAACAAAAAGTAGAATACCTTTTGTCGCGTGATCCGATTGACTTACGTCGATGGTAATCTGCAAGATCTTCAATCCTAGCACGAACGTGGATCACCTAGGAGCGTGGTCTCCCTTTTCTTTGATTGCAAACCTGTGAATGGACAAAACAAACTTTTCTTTTCTTTGTTAGTCACAAAAACAATCAAAAGAATGACTAAGATTATTCCGGTCACTTTTGAGTTCTCAATCTAATGATCGAAACTCGCGTGAACATAGATCGATATCGTATACACAAGCTTATTGATGAATAAGCAAATAGTATACTATCAAAGAATAATCTAACACTCCTTTTTGTTTTAGTAGAATAAAAAGCTTTCTATGAATTGAGAAGAAGAAGAAATTTGTATCATGAACACATGTGTGGTGGCCGAACCCTATAACAAGAATAATATAGGGTGGCCGAATTTTGCTTCCTTTCTCCTTTAGGGTTGCCGAAATCTATATGGTTGTGTATTATGGTTGGCCGAATTTCATCATGTCACTTATATAGGGTGACCGAAATTCAACCCTAATTCTTTTCAACTTTTTAGACTTCAAACCCTAATCTAACTCATAGATATTTTGTTCTATTCTTTTATTGACTAAATAAAAAGACTTCTTATTTGATTAAATAAATAAAACTAATTATTTATTTCCTTATCAAACAAGTCTTTTACTTTTACTTTTAGGAAATATATTTCCTGATTAGAAAAGATTTGTTTCTTTAATTAAACAATTAATTAATAAATTAATTAATTCTTATTTAATTAAAACAATGAAACAAAATAATATATTAGGTTAAACTAACCCTTGCCGCCCCACTTATAGTAAATGGGCCAAAATATTATTTTCTTATTTCATTTAATCCATTGGACTTTAAATAAAAAGCCCACATGTGAACCAGACCCATTCTTACTAAAAGAAACAAGCCCACATGTCTTTCATTAATATATTAATATAATTGAGCAGTGTAAGGATTCCCGTTTGTTGATTGGCTTATTTCGTGGACAAACCACGTGTTGGGGATTGTATGTAAGGGTAGCTTAAGTGATAGATATTCAAGCTCAAGACCCTCTCATGTCCTCAAGGTTGATAAGCACCAAAGGTAAATCTCTATGTGCTTACTTGTCTTGAAGAGATAGTTGCACACACTCACAACTCATGCATATGTTTAATCCTTGTATGTTGTGTGTCTTATTTGTGTGCCTTAATGCTCATTAACATCTCTTCTTGCATGTTAGTTTGATTGCATCTTGCATATCCAATTGCCTTGTCATGCTTAGACTTAGGATTGCATTTTTGCACTGGGCGCTCCCAAAAGCGCTCTACAAAAGCGTTCTACGAACAGCCCCCGTTGGGCGCTGTACAGACCTGATCGATTTAATTCGAGCGCTGTAGAGGCGCTCTACAAAGCGCTCTACGTAGAGCGACCCCTCTGATGGCGCTCTACAAAGCGCTCTACGTAGAGTGCCCATGGCAAAATTGTGGTGTCACTTATCAAAACGACCACACTTCATCTTGACACCCTATATATATGCCTCTTTGACTTTAGGTCAATCAAGTGAGTTGATTTTCTGATTTCATACTTAGAACATTTTTCAAGAGAAGAAAATCACAAAGAACTCACCTTTAACCACTCAAATCAAACCCCTTTTGCATCAAATTTCATATTGCATCTTCTATGTCTATATAGAGTGCATCCATGTATGGGTTTGCATCATCACAACTTGCTTGGTAAGATTTTGATTAATTTCATCTTATTTTAGTATTTTAAATACCAAGCCATCTCTTTTAAATTACTTGTATGTTTTAGATCATATGCTAAATACAAGTTAGAGATTATTTGTGATGAAAATGATTGAGTGTTGTTTTTGATAGATATCTAGGTTTTTATAATCTATGACTATCTATGCTATTTGACATGTCATTTAGCAATTGATATCTAGGGTTGATTTAAATTGAATATATCATCATCCTAGATAAGCATCTAAGGTTCCCTAGCCTTGTTTGTTAATTGAATATTCATACATATTCACATAGGGTTGTGCATCTCTTTTAAGAGATTGAAGTCTTGTGTGATTGACCAGGATTAGGTCAGACACCGGGAACAGGTGGTCACATAAGCAATTGGAATAGGGTTGCTAATAAAGGCCCGCTGGGTAGAAGTGAGGGGTTACAGACCGGAGTGTTAGACGAGGTCTACATAGGTTGTAAACTTCATTTCAATTAGTGATTTTGAGTTCCAAGTGTGGCGCACTAAACAGCCCGTGGTTTTTCCCAGTGGTTGGGTTTCCACATAAACATCAAGTGTCATTTATTATTTCCGCATCTTGTTACACTTGTATGTATATTTGACTTGCTAGGGGTATTTTCGTAAAATTGACATGCATGCGAAAATTGGGTAATAATTAGCTAAAATCTATTCACCCCCCCCCCCCCCCCCCCCCCCCCCCCTCTAGCTTTATATTAAACACGCCTCCAGAACTTTCAAGCAGCCCATTACTAAAATAATGTGCAAATTATATTCTTAATATATTAAATGCAATTCTAGATGGACCCTTAAATTGGTCCGGTAGAATATATCAAGTGATCCATGCAAGTCCGTGTGGATTGGGGATCTTGGCAGGTCATCTAAATTTAAGCTTCAACAGACATAACCTAATCACAATCAACAAATGATTCACTTAGGTCCGATCCATTAATTTTAACTCATTCCACTAAAGAGCTAAAACTGAACTCTTAAATAAAGATAGAAAAGGAAGATGCTCCTCATTCATACCCTAGACAATCATATTGGAGATAGTGTATCCTCGTGATTAATATCAGTAATCGCCAAGAGTTCATAGACCGCCTATAACTCTCCAAGTTACCATATTTACTCATATGACCACGTTTTGAACTTGGATATTTTGACTTGTCCAGAAGCCATGTTTTCAATAGACACTATCGAAAACTCAACGTTGATATTTAATATCCAATTACCTCAAAACATCCATATGATGATATTATACTCTCATTTAATTAAATGGAGCCACGATGTCCATATCTATAAATGAAGTCCTCTATCGATTAACAAATGAATATCACCAAACTATCGAGGATAGACTATGCTATATAATCATACTCATTGATAACTCAAATGATATCACTTGCAACCATAAGTCCATCATTTATCTCAGGATTAAGATAGACTCTCCGATTGTCCTGATAATGAAAATACTTTTATCTACTGACGGTTATAGATAAAGTATTTCATTTTGATCCAGTTCAATGCACCCAGTGCACTAGATCCTTTTGCTCGAAGACACTCCGATGATTTTAGACTCATCATATCTCATTTGATCCCACTCAAATGCTAGCAAAAGAATTCTACAACTTTAACAAGATAAAGGTGCCCAACCTTTAACTTAAGTTGTGAACATTATTCAAGACTAACTAAAGAATTGTGTCTACCACATACATATCTAGATGTACGAACAATTCTTCTTTTCCCATAGTCTTTAGACCTTATGATTATTTACTTTGACAATTATAATATTAAACTATAAATGCTATACGATTTGTTAAACCAGAAATCACTTTATTAATATGAAAAAGATTGTTAATTACAACATTACTGTAAGGATTCCCGTTGTTTTTAATTGGCTTATTTCGTGATCAAACCATAAATGGGGATTCTTTGTAAGGGTAGTTTAGATGTTGTTATTAGTGCTTTAGGCCCTTTGAAGACCTCATTATTGACAAGCACCAAAGGTAATATTCTAAATGCTTTCTTGTCTTGAAGAGATAGTTGCACACACTCACAACTCATGCATATGTTTAATCTTTGTATGTTGTGTTTCTTTTTGTTGTGCATCAATGCTTATTTACATCTCTTCTTGCTTAATTATATGATTGCATCTTGTGTTGAAAACATCATTGCATTTAGGCCTTTAGGATGCATCTTGTTTGACTTTGTACCCCTTGCATGATTGCTTGTGGGGTGCAAATTTGGGCTGTGCGCTGGTCCACCAGCTCCGGTCGACCAGCGCCACTCACCGGCGCAAATCGCCCAGTGGCGCGCCGCTGGTCGTGCGCTGGTGTGGACCAGCGCCGATCGCCCAGTTTGGCGCCGCTGGACTGGCGCTTGTGGCAGCGCCTGATGTCCAGCGCTCAAGCCAAAATTGGCTTGAGCGCTGGTCCTGCGCTGGTCCACCAGCGCAGGTCCACCAGCGCACAGAGTGTTTTTCTGGCAAAATTTCAAAACGACCTCACTTCACTTATGGCCTCTATATATATGCTAACTTGATTTTAGGTCACTTACAAGAGTTCTTATTCATGCTTCATACTTAGGATATTTTTCAAGAGAAGAAAAATACACAAAGAACTCATTTTTAATTACTCAAACACAATTTCATGATCATCAATCATCATCTAGCATCATCATAGATCATCTAGATGTCATCTTGCATGGAATCTTCATCATACTTTGCTTGGTAAGCTTTTCACTAATATCTTACATATTTTGTGTTTATTTTATCTAGCAATCTCAATTAATTACTTGATTGTTATTTTGTATGCTTTAGATACAAAATTGAGATTAGTGTGATGTATGTTTGAGAAGTTGTATTGTGCTAGCATATTAGGTTTTGTGCTTGATATTGATTAGCTTAACTAATTGACATGTCATTTAGTTTTGATATCTAGGATTGCTCTTAATTGCATATTAATCATCTTAGATAAGCATATAGGGTTTCCCTTGCTCTATGTTGCATTTTGGATATTTTCATATATTCACTTAGGGTTGTATTCTCTTCAAGAGAAGCTAAGTCTTGTGTGTAGCAATCGGGATTAGGTTGCTTAGATCGCAAGCAAATTGGACTAGGTTCACTCATACCGGGATTAGGTAGGTGTGTGATTACTTCCGGGATTAGGTTGTAATCGTTTGCACATTTAGTGGATTCGAGGTTCGAGTGTGGCTTACTTACATAGCCCGTGGATTTTCCCGTGAGGGTTTCCACATAAAAATCAAGTGTTGATTTATATTTCCGCACCATATTACACTTGCTTGTTTATATTATCTTGAGGGTAAATTCGTAATTTTGACTAACACGAAAAATTGGGTAAAAAGCGTAAAATCTATTCACCCCCCCTCTAGATAGGTTTATACACACCGTGCTATAATTAGTTTCAATTGGTATCAGAGCGGGTTCCTAGACATACATAGGTGATCCTTGCTTATTTTGGTGTGTTTTGCATTTTGTGTGATTTTTGATCATTCATACATTTGCATTCATTTCATTCATTCATAAACACTATGAGTGGAAACGGTGGAAATGGTGGTGGCCACGAAGGAGCTTCTAGCACAAGGCCTCCACTTCTTACCGGTTTGAACTATTCCCAATGGAAAGGGAATATGGAATCCTACATATGCCAAATTCATGACCGTGCATGGATGGCGGTGGAAGACGGATATGATCTCCCTATGATGACTCCCGCGGGTGGAGGACAAGATGTTTTGAAGCCTAAGGCACAATGGAACGCGCAAGAGTTTGAGGCTTCAAAGTGGAATAGGAAGGCGATGCATGCCATTATGTGTGCCATGGATGAGAATCAGTACAAGCTTATTCAGAATACTCAGATTGCCAAAGTGGCATGGGACATCCTTCAAGTTGCACATGAGGGAACCGAGGTGGTGAAGGAGTCCAAGCTTCAAGTCCTCCAAACTCAATTTGAGTTACTTAGGATGGGAGAGGATGAATGCTTCAACGACTTCGAAATCAAATTGATGGACATAGTAAATCAAAGCCATCAACTCGGAGACCCGTATTCGGATAGGAGAGTCAAGCAAAAAATTATGAGATCTCTCCCCGATAGGTTTGAATCAAAGGTGACGGCCATAGAAGAAAATAGTGGCTACATGGATATGAAGCCAAGTGAGGTAATTGGGCGACTCCTTGCATATGAGTCTAGGAAGGCTCCTAGCAACACTACTCCTCCTAAGAAGTCTAAAGGAATAGCTTTGAAAGCATCTAAGGATGCAAAGGAGGCAAAGCATGAATCGGATGAAGACCTTGCCTTATTTGTGAAACGGTTTCAACAAGGTTATGGGGTTCAAGAAGAAGAAGGGATTTGGGTCAAGAGGACAAGATTTGAAGAAAAAGAGTTCCTTCAAGAAGTTTGAGCCTAGACAAGAGAGGACCGAAAGGAAAGGGGTCCGATGCTTTGAGTGTGGTGGGATTGGTCACTTTGCCCCCGAATGTGCGAATCACAATGAGAGGAAGAAGGGTAAAGTGATGGCCGCCACATGGAGTGGGAGTAGTGATGACTCCAATGAGGAAGATGAGTCTTCAAGTGAAGAAGAGCTCATGGCTAACTTCCTAGCTTTTGCATCTTCTCACAAGAGCAAAAGTGCTAGTGAAAAGGAAGATTTGAGTCAAGAGGAAATTGACTCTAGTGAAGAAGAAAGTGACTCCTCTTCTAGTTCCAAGAAGAAGTTTGTGGAGCAAAAGGTGCTTGCTAAATACCATGCCGAGTTCAATGATTTAGCGCTTAAAAGCACAAGAAAGATTGAGAGGTTGAGAGAAGAAAACCTTGAACTTTCGGCTCACAATGACCACTTAAGTGAAAAAGTGGAAAGATTGAAGAGGAGAGAGGATAAGTTAATTGAGGAGTTAGACTTATCCAAGAGAAGTGAAGAAGGCTTGAAGAGGGAACTTGTTGAGGTTAAAGGGTCCTTGGCTAGGATAGATTCTAGCACCAAGAAGCTTGATCATTTACTTGGTGTTGGAAAGAGTCCAAGTGACAAGAGAGGTCTTGGGTATGAAGATGGCAAGAAAGTCTCAACCTCTAACAAGACAGTGTTTGTCAAGAGCTTGAAGAACGAAGAAACTTCATTTGTGCAACCTCCTAGGAAGAAGTTAGAAATAGGACAAAGTTCTAATGCACAAGTGAAAATGGGGCCAAGAAGGAAATCTCAAGCTCAACCTCCTAAGGTTCCTCAAGCCAACACTCCTCCCAAATTGGCTCACAAAGGAAAGAGACCAATCATGCAACCTCAAGCTTGGAAGCAACCAAGACCGGTTCAACAACGAAGATGGATTGAACCCACTTATCCACAAAGACATGGACGTACTCAAAGGCGAGGTATGATTCCTTTTTTCATTCCTATTTGTCACTTTTGTGGTTGTGATGGTCATATTAGACCAAATTGCTTTCAATATATTAAAATGTGTAGAAAACAAAGCATGATTGAAAAGAGAAAGAATAGAGCCAAGATGCATGTTTCTAGGAAAGAAAATATTGATTTACATGATCCTAGAAATAGTAGAGCACATGTACCAAAGACCACTAAGAAAGCTAAAATTGTTGCTAAGTGGATTAGAAAGAATGAAAATGTTTGCCATGTTGCACAAATTGCCTTGAAGGCAAATTCTTCTAATTTTTGGTATTTGGATAGTGGGTGCTCTAGGCACATGACGGGAAACAAGAGTTTCTTTGAGACTCTTGTCATGGAGGAAGGTGGAAATGTCACTTTTGGTGATGGATCCAAAAGAAATGTTGTAGGGAAAGGAACCATTTCCGTTCCCGGATTACCCTCCTTATCCAATGCTTTATTTGTTGATGGCTTGAAAGCCAATTTAATTAGCATTTCACATCTTAGTGATGAAGGATATTCCGTCTTGTTTTCTAAAGACTATTGCTCTATCCTAAAACCCGATGGACAAACCTTGTTGAAGGGCATGAGATCTAGCGACAATTGTTATTGTCTTGAAGCTAGAATTGTATCTAATCATGTGTCCATGGATGAGCAAATTGAGTTGTGGCATGAAAGATTTGGCCACATGAACTTTAGGGATCTACGGACCCTTGGAAAGTTCAATTGTGTGCGTGGCCTCCCTAAGCTTGGGAAGAAAGCCAATGGTATTTGTGGACCTTGCCAACAAGGAAAGCAAACTAAAAGCATGCACAAAAAGGGTAAGTATCTCACCACCAAGGAGCCACTTGAGCTTCTCCACATGGACCTCATGGGTCCCATGCAAACCGAAAGTTTGGGTGGAAAGAGATACATTTTTGTTTGTGTTGATGATTTCTCTAGGTTCACATGGACATATTTTCTTAGAGAAAAATCCGAAACTTTTGATAAGTTTAAAATGCTTTGTAATAAAATTCAAAATGAAATGAACTCTAATATTAAAAGCATAAAACGGATTAGAAGTGATCATGGGAGAGAATTTGAGAATGCCACATTTGAAACCTTTTGTAATGGTTTAGGCATCTCCCATGAATTTTCTGCTCCTAGGACACCTCAACAAAATGGAGTTGTTGAGAGGAAAAATAGGGTCCTCCAAGAGATGGCCCGTGTGATGTTGCTTAGCAACAATGTCCCTAGGAACCTATGGGCCGAAGCCATTAATACGGCTTGTTATATAGGAAATAGAGTGTTCCTAAGGTCCGGTACTAGAAACACCTCCTATGAGTTATGGAAAGGCAAGAGGCCAAATGTTAGCTACTTCCACACTTTTGGAAGCAAATGCTACATTTTGAATGACCGTGATCAACTTGGCAAATTCGATGCTGAGAGTGATGAGGGTATTTTTATTGGCTATACCTTAAATAGTAGAGCCTATAGAGTTTTCAATTTAAAGACTCTAAGTGTTATGGAATCATCCAATGTCGTATTTGATGATACTAGGCTCAAGTCTAATGATCATGAGGAGGAGGTTATTTTTAGTGATGATTCTCCTTTGGAGAAGGTTGTGGTGTCACCTAATGTTGGGACATCCAATGTCAACAATAACGACACACAACCTATTGATAGAGTTCCTCTCTTGGACTCTAAAGAACCCGCTCCATGGGTTAGGAAACTCCATGATAAAGAAGATATCATTGGAGAGGTAAATGAGGGTGTTAGGACTAGACGTCAACTTGCTAATCTTATTAGCTATACATGCTACACCTCTCAAATTGAACCCAAAAAGGTTGAAGAGGCCTTAAATGATGAATTTTGGGTTCTTGCCATGCAAGAAGAGCTAAACCAATTCGAAAGGAATGAGGTTTGGACTCTAGTTCCTAGGCCTAAGACCACTAATGTCATAGGCACAAAATGGATATTTAGGAACAAATCCGATGAGGATGGCAACATAGTGCGGAACAAGGCTAGACTTGTAGCACAAGGGTACTCTCAAATTGAGGGTATCGACTTTGAGGAGACTTTTGCTCCCGTTGCCCGCTTAGAGTCCATTAGGATTCTCTTGTCCATCTCTTGTGTGCACAAGTTCAAATTGCACCAAATGGACGTCAAGAGTGCCTTCCTCAATGGCTTCTTGCAAGAGGAAGTGTTTGTTGAACAACCTAAGGGGTTTGTGGATGCACACCACCCCAATCATGTTTATCGCCTCAAGAAGGCACTTTATGGGTTGAAACAAGCACCGAGGGCTTGGTATGAGCGCCTCACTCAATTTCTTGTTGACAACAACTACACAAGAGGTAGTGTTGACAAGACACTATTCATCAAGAGAGACAATGATGAGCTTTTCATAGCTCAAATATATGTTGATGATATAGTTTTTGGCTCCACCAACAACACCAAAGTCCAACAATTTGTTGATGTCATGTCTCTTGAATTTGAGATGAGTCTTGTTGGTGAGCTTAGTTACTTCCTAGGTTTGCAAATTAGGCAAATGCATGATGGGATTTTCATAACCCAAGCCAAATATGCTAAGAACCTAGTGAAGAAGTTTGGTTTAGAGAAAGCCAAACATTGTGATACACCCATGAGTACCACTTTAAAGCTAAGCAAGGATGCTAGTGGTAAAAGTGTGGAACAAACTCTATATCGTGGCATGATAGGTAGCTTGCTTTATTTGACCGCAAGTAGGCCCGATATATCTTTTAGTGTGGGTGTGTGTGTTAGGTACCAAGCGGATCCTAAGGAGTCCCACCTCTCTTCCGTGAAGAGGATCATTCGCTATGTGAATGGGACATCCAACTATGGGATTTGGTACTCTTTTGACACTAATGCTAGTCTTGTAGGCTTTAGTGATGCGGATTGGGCAGGAAATTGTGATGATAGGAAGAGCACATCGGGCGGTTGCTTCTTTCTAGGCAACAACTTGGTGTCTTGGTTTTGCAAGAAGCAAAACTCGATTTCCTTGTCCACGGCCGAGGCCGAGTACATAACCGCAGGGAGTGGATGCACACAACTCCTATGGATGAAGCAAATGCTAGTAGACTACGGATTCAATCAAGGTACTCTCACTCTCTTTTGTGATAACATGAGTGCTATTAATATTTCCAAGAATCCGGTTCAACATTCTAGAACTAAGCATATTGACATCCGCCATCATTTCATTAGAGAGCTTGTTGAAAATAAATGCATAGTACTTGAACATGTAGGTACTAATGATCAACTTGCGGACTTATTTACTAAACCCTTAGATGCTACTCGATTTAAAACTCTTAGTAGATTTATTGGGATATGTCTTGTGGAGTGATGTTCTATGATTGACCCCATATGGGGAACTCAAGCAAAGAGAGCTATTTTGCATTCTTGTATCTTGCAAAAAATTTGAAATAACTTATGCCTCTTCTTTTAATTGCTTGAGTAAGCTTGGTTGTACATATGTATATATGTTTTCAATTCTATAAGTGTGAACCCATGTCATATTTATGTTCAAACATGCATTTTTGGACTAGGAGATTTACATAGGAAGTATGATGTGAATGACCTATAGTTATCTCCATGACATGATGTTTCTTAAATAACATGATAATGCTAAATGAAAAAGCATGAAATTCATACAACATGCTCACATGAAAAGCATGAATTGATGATTGAATATTCTTAAAAATGCAAAACTTGTGTGAAAGCTAATGAGACTCAAAATGAATAAAGGATCTTGTATCCGTTCAAAGGAATTTACATTCCAAATGTCTCTCTTTCTTTATTAGTTGAACATGGTTACTATAATACGGATATCTTATCCGGAAAAATCTAATAGGGTGCAAAGTCGCTCATGCCATGTTTTGCTTATAAAGTTGGATATAGTTACTCTTAAATTGAAATCAATAATCTCTATATCCTTGCTTTTCTCATGACATTGGTGAAATTGGTTTGAATTCTTATTAGAAACCTTTGTCATTTGCTTTGCCAAATACCATTATATTTTGGACTTGAATGCTATATGTCTTGTATGCAAAGCATGTTGGATTCACACATTTTTTCTCAAATAAATCTCCTTGTTTCTCTCAAATTAATTGAAGTGCATAACGTGACTTATATGTATATGCATATCTTGCATGCTTCTATCTCTCGTTGCTATGAGTGACCTGGTTGGGAACTACTCCTTTGCCTATATCATGACAAATAGGGGGAGTAGGATATTGTAAGGGGAGTTGCAAAATAGAGAAGCTATTGTGCACTTTGGGGAGATAAAACATTGAGGGGGAGTAACCCTTTGAGGGGGAGCATTGCATTTATCATACATTCCATACATTTGCTAATGTTGTTCCTAAATTCTAAAAATGCAAATGCTTGGTATTATTCTCACATGATTAATCTCACACTTTACTTGAATTGGAATATTAGAAACTCTTTTCAGGGATTGATTATTCTACAAAAGGATTGAAGACTTCAAGTTGCTTTCTCTTATCTCTTTGTAATGTAGAATATCATTGTAATCCCGTAGTTTCTATTTTTTTTGTGAGGATTTATTGTGAGTGATGGTTTTGTCACGAAATAGCCAAAGGGGGAGATTGTAAGGATTCCCGTTGTTTTTAATTGGCTTATTTCGTGATCAAACCATAAATGGGGATTCTTTGTAAGGGTAGTTTAGATGTTGTTATTAGTGCATTAGGCCCTTTGAAGACCTCATTATTGACAAGTACCAAAGGTAATATTCTAAGTGCTTTCTTGTCTTGAAGAGATAGTTGCACACACTCACAACTCATGCATATGTTTAATCTTTGTATGTTGTGTTTCTTTTTGTTGTGCATCAATGCTTATTTACATCTCTTCTTGCTTAATTATATGACTGCATCTTGTGTTGAAAACATCATAGCATTTAGGCCTTTAGGATGCATCTTGTTTGACTTTGTACCACTTGCATGATTGCTTGTGGGGTGCAAATTTGGGCTGTGCGTTGGTCCACCAGCGCCGCTCACCTGCGCAAATCGCCCAGTGGCGCGCCGCTGGTCGTGCGCTGGTGTGGACCAGCGCCGATCGCCCAGTTTGGCGCCGCTGGACTGGCGCTGGTGGCAGCGCCTGACGTCCAGCGCTTAAGCCAAAATTGGCTTGTGCGCTGGTCCTGCGCAGGTCCACCAGCGCACAGAGTGTTTTTCTGGCGAAATTTCAAAACGACCTCACTTCACTTATGGCCTCTATATATATGCTAACTTGATTTTAGGTCACTTACAAGAGTTCTTATTCATGCTTCATACTTAGGATATTTTTCAAGAGAAGAAAAATACACAAAGAACTCATTTTTAATTACTCAAACACAATTTCATGATCATCAATCATCATCTAGCATCATCATAGATCATCTAGATGTCATCTTGCATGGAATCTTCATCATACTTTGCTTGGTAAGCTTTTCACTAATATCTTACATATTTTGTGTTTATTTTATCTAGCAATCTCAATTAATTACTTGATTGTTATTTTGTATGCTTTAGATACAAAATTGAGATTAGTATGATGTATGTTTGAGAAGTTGTATTGTGCTAGCATATTGGGTTTTGTGCTTGATATTGATTAGCTTAACTAATTGACATGTCATTTAGTTTTGATATCTAGGATTGCTCTTAATTGCATATTAATCATCTTAGATAAGCATATAGGGTTTCCCTTGCTCTATGTTGCATTTTGGATATTTTCATATATTCACTTAGGGTTGTATTCTCTTCAAGAGAAGCTAAGTCTTGTGTGTAGCAATCGGGATTAGGTTGCTTAGATCGCAAGCAAATTGGACTAGGTTCACTCATACCGGGATTAGGTAGGTGTGTGATTACTTCCGGGATTAGGTTGTAATCGTTTGCACATTTAGTGGATTCGAGGTTCGAGTGTGGCTTACTTACATAGCCCGTGGTTTTTCCCGTGAGGGTTTCCACGTAAAAATCAAGTGTTGATTTATATTTCCGCACCATATTACACTTGCTTGTTTATATTATCTTGAGGGTAAATTCGTAATTTTGACTAACACGAAAAATTGGGTAAAAAGCGTAAAATCTATTCACCCCCCCTCTAGATAGGTTTATACACACCGTGCTATAATTAGTTTCAATTACACTCTTGCTATTGAGCATAATCCTAACAATCCGGGCCTCTCATAACCCGTTTATAGAAAATTTCACCCCAGTGATAAATTCGGTTAACATATTGTTTACAGGTAAACACAAAAAACAAAATATACATCTTAACTAGCCGCTGGGGGGTCCTTCACTGTCTTCTTTATCTTCAACCTCATCCTCAGAAGGCCAAGCTATTTCCTCATATCCTTCTGGCATAAAAGGTCCATAATCTTGACCAGAGACAGGGCCTAAGTCAGGATCATCACCAGAACTGGTCAGACTACCCTTCTTACCAGAATAGTAAGTGTTGAACGCACGCTTAGTAGGGACTTTCAAGTGCATCGGATAAGGCTCAGTCCTTATGTAGCGACAATGAGCTTTCCATCGGTTAATTTGATCCTTGACGGAATCTGCCGTCGTATCCATATGCTGCTTAAGGGATCTGTCGAAGCGATTTAAGGCATTCTCATTCGAGTGGTCCTTCATCGCAAAGAACTTCCTCGATTGACTCATGCCACGTTCGAATTCGAGTAAGAGGAACGCATCATAGGTAGGAGACCTCTTAAACTAATCCACTACCTGGCCTTCTAGCTCAGCCTTCAAATCCCCAAAAATGGCGTCCTTATAGGACAACTGATTTTGTAGATCTTGCGACTCACGCTCAGCCTTCTCTCTGGCCTCTTCAGCCAACCACTCAACCTCAAAGCGTGCGGCGAGCGAATCCTGACTCACAAACAGTTGTTGCCTCAGTGATCGTGCTCCAAATGTTCACATTTAGCGCTCCCTTTTCCTATCTTTTGTATTTGTTTCCGAGCATTTTTGTGTATTTAATAGGGTGTAAATAAGTGTTTCAGGGAATTAGGGAAGTTCAGGGGCAATTATGTAATTGTGGAGAAATCAAGGGCAAAAGTGTAATATTCGGGAATATTTTGACCATTCTGTGATTTGAGCAGAGTTTAGGGGTGCAAATGGTAATTCACCAACCAAAGCACAGATCAGCTTGCCACGTCACGCGTAGAACAACGCCGTTTTGGCGCCTGCTGCGTCACGCCTGACGTCACGCTGACGTCAGGTCATCTTCAACCTCTACCGGGCACGACCGACCCGACCTGACCCGACCCGACCCGACCCGCCAACCCGGTTGACCCGGTTTGACCCGGCCACTTCGAAGAAGTTTTCCGACCACTTTTCAACCGATTTTTTTGACGGTTTTCTGCCCACATTCCGACGGTCCCATTGCACCCATTTTTGGCATCCTATACAAACATTTTCCATGCCATCCAAGTCTCCAAAAATCCATGGATGTGCAAGCTTGCAAGCTTGTTTCGGCGGCCTCTTGCTCGCAATCCAGACGGTCCAAACTCGCCGGAAGACCGCGGGTTCATGCGGCGGCTTTATTCCCGCCATCCAGAAGGTTCAAACTCACCTCAAACGTCCATTTTTGCATGGCGACTTTCGACGGCAGGCAAGAACCCGCGAGTTTGACGGTTTGAACCCGCCCACTTGACCGACCTTGGGTTTTTGCACATCCAAACTCTCCCAAACCTTCCCTACTATATATATTCACCTTACCCTAAACCTAAACACATCCCCTAAATATCCAAACCACATAATTTACACCCAATAGCTTAGAATAAACTCACACCACTTCACTTAGCTTTTAACTAGTGTGTAAGGTGGTTTTCCAGCCACCAATCTCGATCCAAGGTATCCACATGTTGATTCCAAGCTTGGGGAAGCAAGATGAATGAGCTAGCTTGAAGACTACACCAAGATTATTGGGTTGTCTCTATTGTCTCTCTTATTTCCTTAGTTTGTTATTAATGTGTAATTAAATAGTTATGTTAAGGATTTGGTGTATGTATGTATTATTATCTATGAACTAGTTGTATCTATTAATTGAATTGAGCTTTAATTGATATATGCTTGTTAATTAATTAATCCAATTGTTAACATGCAAAATGGGATTTACTAGATTAATGCAAACCTTGCTTAATTTAGTTAACCTCTAATTGAAGTGCTTAATTGTTATCAACTAGTAATTAGGTAGTTTGCATGATTCATTAATTCCCTAACATATCTCATTATCACTCTTGCATAACTTTGCATTAGTGGTAATTAGTTTAGCAAATTAATTAGTTAATTTAGTTAATTGTTATTGGTAAGTTTAGTGATTAGAGTAATTAATTGCTAAGGATTGACAACCCTTAGTTGTAGTTAGAATTAGTTAACTTAGTGGTAATTAGATTAAGGTTTTCTTAGTGTAATCTTAGATTAGTTAGTTAATTTGTTGTGACAATTGCTATTTATTTTCTTGCATGTAATTAGTGTATATAGTGTAAATATTATATATATATATATATAGTGTGAATATATAATATACGACCTAGGACCGACTTAAGGTAAACCACACTTCCTCCATGGGAACGATACCCTTACTCGTAACCACTATACGTGGCGAATGATTCGTATACTTGCGAGAGGGTAAAAACTCGCACGTCCGATCATTTTCGATAGTTTATAGAACTATCACGTACCAATTTTCGGCGCATCACTCAGCGAACAGACCTCCTCTTCAGCAGTAGACAATTTTTCCTCAGCAGCGAACTGTGCTAACAGGAACCCATAAGCTGACTCCCGCAATTGGGCAAGTTGCTGAATATAAGATTCCTCAACAGAGAGCTTTTCAGCAGCCAAAACGGAGGCCTGTTCTCGCAGGCGTTTATTTTCCTTCGAAACTGCATTCCCACGCCTTTAGTTATCCGCCATCTCAGACATAATCTGAAAAAAAGACATGCAAATCAGGAAATACACATAAAAAAAAATATATAACAAACGTACCATAAAAGACTTACCAGGGAATGACAGTTGAAGAAGAATTCCATCTTCCTATTGCATGACTTGTCCTTCACATGCTCCCAACCTTTACCAATATAGACGTTATGGTTGAGCAAATGTGAGCAAATTTCTCTAGCTGAGAAGTCTAAAAGAGAAACATAACTGGACCCTTCACCAGCCTCAGTTGAGCCTGCAGGGGGAGCCTCGCGAGCAATACCCGAACCCGAAGTAGACGTAGGCGCCCCGGTTTGTGTTGACTGCCCTAGCTGACTAGCCGGCCTTGGCCGACCGGCGGAAGAAGTATTCGACTCATCTATAGCTGCCGAAGGAGGAGCTAGTCTGGGCGAGGCAGAAGCAGGAATATTTGGCTCATTAGCCCTCTCATTAAGGGAAGGCACCACAGCAGTTACTTTTTTAGCGGGAGCCTCAAGTACAATTGTTGGGGCCGGAGCGACCTCGGTAAGTACAGGTTCACCAGCACCTTCATCATCTGAGGAAACCACATACTGGATGACCCTTGACGCCCGTTTAGGGGGTCGAACAATGTGATCGGGGGTACTCTCGGCCGAACGCTTTCCTCTGCCAGTTCTGGGATTCAAGTCATTTGCAGGATCGTGGGGGGGCGGGGCGGGGCTCGGGAACATTAGCATCAAAAACATGAATGTCATCACCTACCCACTTTCTCTTTGCCTTTACGACTGGGGGTACTCGCAGCAACCTCCCGATGCAAGGGTAGCTTACCTGATTCGACACCTTCCCTAGGACCATCACCAACATCTTCGCCATCTGAATGGTCACCACCATCTGGACTGGCGACCCCTTCCTTGGCCAAACCAGCTGCGTGACTTTTACTGGTAGCTTCAGTATTCTTCACCGCCCAGGCTTGCAAGTCACAAACTGTATCAAAATCACACACTGCGAAAGATAACCAAAAGTTACTAACGAAATAAGTAAAACAGTAATGTCAAAATAAAAAAGCACGGGTAACTTACAACGAGGAAGTCTGGCAGGTAAGCGCGGAAAAATCTGCTGAGCAATCATCTTCTCCTCATCCAAGAGAAATAATCGATCCCTTTTAGCCTAAGGGAGGACAGCCACTGCAGCGAGATGAGAGATCTCGTCATCCAACAGAACATGGACTGTCTTTAACCAGGATTCTGGAGAAGTAAAGTGTCTAGGAACTCTCCTTGCTGAAAGGTTATGGCGAGCACTAGCGGGCACATCTCTGCCCCATGCGCCACTAACAAAGAACCAATTGTTCTTCCACCTCTTGTTTGAAGTAGGGAAACCCTAAATAAAGCCCTTTTTCTTCTCATCACTAGAAACCTCTACCTGCCTAGGGTTTGCTACACCTTCAAGAATCCAATTATCCACAGCTGAAGAGAAAAGGAAATAAGTGCCACCATTACCCAACTGCCTCAAAGTATAGAATTAGTGAATCTCACGGGGAGTAGGGGGTCCATAACCTTTGAGCTTCCACATCAAGTATAAGCACATCAAAATCCTATAGCTATTAAGGGCGAGTTGGGCGAGCGCAATCTTGGCGTCCACAAGAAATCTGGCGATAAAAGGTTGAAGGGGAAGTGTTACCCCACAGCTGAGCATCGTGCCATAGATGGCGACCGCATTTTATGGAGGATTCCACGCCGCCCGATCATTGAATAGCATCAAAGTCATGTTGTCCGGTATATTGAAACGACTTTTATACTTACGAAGCTCTTGCTCGCCAACAACATTTACTTCACAATCGAAAGAACTCGGGCGATCGAGCGAAAAGTGCAATCTGTCCTGTTGGTGATCTTCAACGTCTGAGTCGACGATCGTTTGAGCATCCAACAAAGACTCTCGGGGAGCCCAAGGAGCCCGTCGTTTGCTGCCACCAGGTTTCGAAGACCTCATTATCTCCGGAGAATCACAACCAAAAGATAAAGGAGAAGAAGCGTCAAGGATATAGTTTTCCTGAGCAGAAGGAACATAAACAGAAATTGGGGTGGGAGAATCCGGATGAAAATTACGAATCAACAATTCAATTTTATCTGTAGTAACCTTATCACCAAGCTCCAAAGCTTGCATCATTCGATTAAAAAGGGAAGAACGCAGAGAAGGGTCCATAGAAACTCACCAGAAAAATTCTAGAAGGAGAAAATGCGCAAAAGATTTGGGAAAGCAAATGAGCTGGCACGATCGAATTCGATGAACAGATTGGCAATCGGAGATAGGAAGAAGAGACTACTACGAATTTCCAATAAGCAAAGAAGGAAAATGAAATAAATGGAGAAACGAAATGGTTTTGTTCTGAGAAAAGTGAAGTTAATGGAGACGCAAGAATTAATAAGGGCAGAGAGACTTTTCGTGTTAAAAGAGGGAGTTTTCAAAATTCAAAAATCGAGAAAAAGAGGCATTGGTAATGTGAACAACAGTCATAGAAGACAACAGAGGTGACACCCATCAAATAGTGCACATGTGGTGCCTCAGGAAACACCCAGCGGTCATCACGTCATCCTATCGCGTCAGAGTAAGTGGAAATCTAGTGGCCAGAAATAAAGGCTTGCTCCAGAAGAATCAATCATCAAATATAACACGTGGATAAATAAAAAAATAAAAAAGAGGACGAGAAAAATGTGTACGAAATGAGAAAAGTCAAGTGCAGGTATAAATACCACTCGCAGAGACAAACAAACTGGAAGTATTTATATGCTCGGCTCGAAGTATTTATGGGGGTATTGTTGTATGTGTAAATTCGCCAAGCAGACACGTCATCAAAGAAGCCAATAAATACAGAGCAGAAGGTTGACACGTCACCTGTTGGTAAGGTCAAAGGGGAAACGCAGACTAGTCAATGCACCAATGAGTCCTAGGTCAAATAAGTCATAGGCGTGTTTGCCAAACTTGGGTATATACTCGCCAGGGATAAAATGTGGTCACCAATAGAACAATACCCAGGAGTAAAGGTACTCACCACATCAGCTTACTGGGCACAAACTGACTCAGCAAAAGCGCAAGAATAAACACCCACACTTCCAGAAGACCCCACACGACGAGAAATCATAGAAAGAGATGGGAAGCCAAATTCAACACAAAGAAGTCGGAATAAGAAGTAAATCTTAATCCATTACGACGTGGGGTTCCTAACACAAATCAAAGAGGAAATCCTACTACCAACACGACTAGAACTAGGGGAAAACCCTAATTATCATGTATATATGGAACCACCTAGCCCACGAGGGAGGGATTCGAATATCCAGAGAGAGAAAAGCAATTATTTGAGGGACTTGAGTGTGTAATCAAATAGCAAATCATAGTATTATCTTTCTGCCCTCTAGGTGCCGTGGTTTTTTCCCATTCAAGGGTTTTCCCATGTAAAACCTGTCTCTTGCATGCATTGTTTTCTTAATTGTTTACTATTCACTTTGATATAATTGTTGGTCACGTGGTAATCCAAATTTCACCGTTAACAACAATATTATGCTCTTGCTGTGGAGCATAATCCTAAAATTTTTTACTAGATAGTGGTTTTTATTGGATATTGACTAATCAAGAAAAATCGATAATTAACTTGAATAAAATATATTCACCCCCTCTAGACATAATTAGACAGGCCATATTTATTTCATCTCTGTCGCCTGATCGAAATCTATCAGGTCATCCTGTTGCTGCTCCTCATCATCATAATGCATAATCAGGGTCCTCTAGTTGAAGTCTTGCTTCTGCTCCTCATCTGCACAATCGGGGTCCTCTGGTTGACTGCTGTTGGAATCCCTAACCACTAGCTGTATAATATGGGTCGGAAAATGGGGCTTGGAATGGTGCACCGCTGCCGCTAGCCACAGAAAACCAGCTAGTCATCATCAAGTGCAACTGCTCTATATTCATCTCGACAGTGTCAAAATGAGTGTTCAACTATCCCTCATTCTCTCTCCGAAGCGTATATCCATGTGGGATTGCATGGCATGTAAAATAGAACCAAACGGGTCACCACCTGGCTAGGCTCCACCTGGTTGAGCGTCATCTACCTACGCGTGAGAAATATGAGCCTCAATCCCTAACTGCTGGTCCTGAACCTGGGTTGCTTGAGCCTCCCTTGCCTCTCGTTCCTTCCAGCGACATCTTCTTGACAAAGGTCGTTTGCGTTTGTAAATTCACTTGTCAAACAATATTTATAAGAACCTCAACAATGCCTTAAATGGGTTTGAAAACACAAGTATGGCGGCAAGTGAGGTATCGTCCATAAGGATTGGGACTAGCAACAACTAATCAATACTCTAGCAATAGTTATGAACTAAAAGTAAAAGTGAATGATTGGTGTTTTGAAAAATGAATTAACTAAAGGAAACTAATAAGTGCAATGAATAAAAATGGGATGCGAATGGAGTGATATATATGATATGGGGACTAAGGAGTTGATGGACTCATAAGCAGACAATGGGCACTTAAAAACTCACAATGAAGCACATATGATCTAATATAACCAACCTAGGATGTATAGTGTTGGTTATGTATCCGTTGCAAGAGGCCAACCTAGAATGTATAGTGAAAGCCTCCTACTTGGGACTATCCCTCCTAAACAACCAACCTAGGATGTATAGTATTAGTTACTTAGCTAGGACTTTTTGCCAGGAAGATTATCTATCAATTAAGGTCTTAACCTTTTAATAAAGTAGTCACCTTAGGATGTATATTGATGACTCTTAATCTCACATAAGAGGCCAACCTAGGATGTAGAGTGAAGGCCTCCTACTTGAGATTACATTAAGATGGAGATTATTAAATCGGATTCCACTAGAAGGATGCATTCTTGTGGAATCCAAAGGTAGCCACTCTTAGGATGTATATGTTAGGATTATGCTCAATAGCAAGAGTGTAATATTGTTTTTGACAATATTTTCATATTAATAAAGTGATTTCTGTTTTAACAAATCTTATAGCATTTATAGTTTAATTATTATAATTGTCAAAAGTAAATAATCATAAGGTCAAAAGACTATGAGAAAAGAAGAATTATTCGTACATCTGGGTATGTATGAGGTAAACACAATTCTTTAGTTAGTCTTGAACAATAGCAAGAGTGTAATATTGTTTTTGACAATATTTTCATATTAATAAAGTGATTTCTGTTTTAACAAATCTTATAGCATTTATAGTTTAATTATTATAATTATCAAAAGTAAATAATCATAAGGTCAAAAGACTATGAGAAAAGAAGAATTATTCGTACATCTAGGTATATATGAGGTAGACACAATTCTTTAGTTAGTCTTACCCATTAAATTTAGATGGCCCGCCAAGATCCCCAATCCACACGGACTTGCATGGATCACTTGATATATTCTACCGGACCAATTTAAGGGTCCATCTAGAATTGCATTTAATATATTAAGAATATAATTTGCATATTATTTTAGTAATGGGCTGCTCAATTATATTAATATATTAATGAAAGGCATGTGGGCTTGTTTCTTTTGGTAAGAATAGGTCTGGTTCACATGTGGGCTTTTTATTTAAAGTCCAATGGATTAAATGAAATAAGAAAATAATATTTTGGCCCATTTATTATATGTGGGGCGGCAAGGGTTAATTTTAACCTAATATATTATTTTGTTTCATTGTTTTAATTAAATAAGAATTAATTAATTTATTAATTAATTGTTTAATTAAGAAACAAATCTTTTCTGATCAGGAAATATATTTCCTAAAAGTAAAAGTAAAAGACTTGTTTGATAAGGAAATAAATAATTAGTTTTATTTATTTAATCAAATAAGAAGTCTTTTTTATTTAGTCAAATAAAAGAATAAAAGATTTATGAATTAAATTAGGGTTTGAAGTCTTAAACTAGATGGGAATTAGGGTGCAACACAAACTCTTTTAAGCTTGTAAGTTGCGGCAACCCTAGTCCATTTAGGGTAGAGAATTTTGCAACCCTAAAATAAAGAAGAGAAGAAAATTTGGCAACCTATATATACACACTTATAGAATTCGGCCACTTGAATGCTTGGTGCTTGAGATTCTATTTTCTTCTTCTTCTCAATTCATAGAGAGATTATTTTATTCTACTAAAACATAAAAGAGTGTTAGATTATTCTTTGATGGTATACTATTTGCTTATTCATCAATAAGCTTGTGTGTACAACATCGATCTAGGTTCACGCGAGTTTCGATCATTAGATTGAGAACTCAAAAGTGACCGGAATAATCTTAGTATTCTTTTGATTGTTTTTGTGACTAACAAAGAAAAGAAAAGTTTGTTTGTCCATTCACAGGTTTGCAATTCAAAGAAAAGGGAGACCACGCTCCTAGGTGATCCACGTTCGTGCTAGGATTGAAGATCTTGCAGATTACCATCGACGTAAGTCAATCGGATCACGCGACAAAAGGTATTATTCTTTTGTTAGATAATATATATGTTTAATTGATTAAAGGGTTTAAGGTTCATAAAAGGGAAAAATTTTAAAAGTCACTAAATCTATTTTTTAGTCTCGCTTCCGCTGCGTGTACTTCTTGGTATTTTTCCCTACACAAATATTATTTTTCATTTTATTAAATCCATTGAACCTTTAATTAAAAGGTCCACATGTGAACTAGGCCCATTCTTACTAAAAGAAACAAGTCCACATGCCTTAATACAATTCTAGATGGACTCATAAATTAGTCCGGTAGAATATATCAAGTGATCCATGCAAGTCCGTGTGGATTGAGGATCTTGGTGGGCTATCTAATTTAAGCTTCAATAGACATAACCCAATCACAATCAACAAATGATTCACTTAGGTTCGATCTATTAATTTTAGTTCATTCCACTAAAGAACTAAAATTGCACTCTTAAATAAAGATAGAACAAGTAAATGTTTCTCATTCATACCCTAGACAATCTTATTGGAGATGGTGAATCCTCGTGAATAATATCAGTAATCGTCAAGAGCTCATAGACCGTGAAAGTATACAAATGTAGTTAAATTGCTTAAGGCATACCTAGGGGGTGAATAGGTTTTTACACCTTTTTTCAATCCTTTGAACAAACTTTCGTTTGTCCCTCAAGGTAGCCTTACACACAACAAAATAAACCAAGAAAGACATACATAGACAATATGTGGATGTAATCATGTGAACAAAGTCTATGTCTATCACCTAGTTGTACGAGGTATAAGAAAAAATAAACATAACAACAAAGAATACTTGTATTTCAATAGATGTTCACTGAGTTACAAGAGTGATCAAATATCACTATACAAAATTACAATATACAAAAGAATCATACATACAAAAATGATCAAAAGAATGAATCCACAAATCACACTTTACAAATACTTGCTTCACTATACATCACAAGTGAATAATATAAAACAAGATAATAACATACACAAATAAAATATAAGAGATAGAGATAGGAAAAATTAACACAAGAGATTTTTTAACGTGGTAAAACCTCCAAGGAGGAAACATCCACGAGTTGAACTACAACCATTGGGTACTATATATATTGGATGATAAAAATAGAGAATCCACAAAGTGACCAATCTTTAGCTCACCCAACCTAATGGAGTCTAAGTCTACCCAACCCTATTGGAAAGTATGAAATCACTTAATGATGCGAAACCATCATATATTGGACAACACACAAAACCAACATCGATGGAAGATTAGAAATTCCTCAAGAGTGCATACACCTCCCGTGTACCCCGCTCTTTTGGAGTCTATGTCTAACCATACACCTAGGCCTACCAATAAAATAGCCAACTCCCTATCCAAGGCACTCATGCCTCTAGGGAGCCTCCCATGCATGACTATCCGAGTCATCCCGACTCTAGCCATGACTTCTTGCTTTCCTATCCGAGTCCTCCCGACTCTAGACAAGTCTTCTTGCTTGTCTATCCGAGTCATCCCGACTTTAACCAAGACTTCGTGCCTTTTACAAGGACTTCCTAGTGTGATCATGTGAATGCAAATAATGCAAACAATCAATTCAACATAGAACATGTGATCAATACATTCCATGGTACAAATAGACCTAAACATGTGATATCACAAGTAATAAAAGTCTAGATGCAAAATACAAGAATAAAACCTAGAGCATGTGTAAACACCTAACACATAAAGCTCAAAGTCTCATTCACACATACAACACTTGAACAAAATATATTCATGAAGTACAAGTTTAAGATGCTATAAACATAAAATAAAATGCTAGAGACATGAGATCAAATCAATCAATATTCTAGCCAAAAATATAGAGCAAGGATTTAAGATGTAAATCAATTAAAACCTAGATAGCTCTAAAACAAATACAAATACAATAATCCTAGATTTCATCAATCAAAGGATCAAAACAAATCTCAAGGTCATTTATCACAAAATTGATTCAATTAAGTTACAAACAACCTAAGATATTAACCTAATCACAATACAACACACAAACATGTGAAAAACCTAGAATCATGGAAACTAGTTCACAAATGTCTCTAAATAGACTTTTGATTAGGATTGATTGTGAAGCTATCTTTCTCAATAGCATTCACCAAACATACAAGTATATATAGAAGAAGAACCCCCAAGCAAATTGAAGGATATAAAAGAAGAAATCCCAAAGATATGACCAATACCTTGGATTCACGAGCTGGTTCGGTTTTCTGTGTAGAACCACCAGAAAGATCGATCAAACAGCTGCTAAACCACTTGGAAAAGGTAAAGGACTCGATTAAAAACAATCTCCAACTTGAATCACTCAATTCCGACTTCGTATGAGAAAGTTATGGTATTTGGAAGGTGAGAAAATTGGAGAGAAAAATTCTGACGGATTTGCAAATTTTTCTTCTTCAAAATGAAATGGAGGGAATTTGGGAATTTAAAAGGAAGGAGAGAGAGAGAAATTTTTGGCCAATCAAAGAGGGCCACCTCAGCCAGGCCGGTGGGGGGCACGTGGGCCACACGGGACCAGAGAGGTCTTCTGGCCGTGGGCCCCACGGCTACCACACGGCTTGGCCAAGCTTGGCCACTTGGCCTTGCTTACTCTCCCGCGCACCTCCCGCGTTCTTCAGCCGTACTCGGGCCTCCAAACTCCGATTTCAAATCCATTTTCGGATTACGAATTATGACTCCCTCACGCATGACGAAGACTACAAAAATTTGAAAAATGGTTGAGAAATCATCTCGGAAAATGACGATGAAGTCAACTCAACGAATGAGAACGAAAAGTAGCGTAGCTACATCGTTTGGACTCGAAACTAAGTGAATGAGTAACCAAAATGACCGGAACTCAATAAGGAATTATAATAGAACATATTAAAGTCCAAATACAAATATATGGAAACATACGAACACAAAGACACACACATATGCTATTTCCTAGACATAGTCCTAGAACATGCAATAAGCAAAGTTTGTCAAGATAGTATAAATGCATGAGCATAAATTATCAAGTGTGTGAAAGTGATATATAAATGATGTTTAACCATGAAGGAACACACAAGGATGCCATGTGTGTGTGTACCTAGTCTTGTAAGAGATATGAGGTCTTATATATACCTTTGTAGATCGATGAAGCACATATCTCTTTGAAGCCGGCATCTTGCATGAATTGTGGCCAAGACTTTCTTTGTCTTCTTAAATCTTCAACACATGGACCACTAAACATTACAAGAGAGACACCTTTTGATATGGAATACATGCCAACACAAATCAAAAACCTAATAGACCGCATATAGCTCTCCAAGTTACCATATTTACTCATATGACCACATTTTGAACTTTGGATATTTTGACTTGTCCAGAAGCCATGTTTTCAATAGACACTATCGAAAACTCAATGTTGAGATTTAATATCCAATTACCTCAAAACATCCATATGATGATATTATACTCTCATTGTATAAATGGAGGCGCGATGTCCATATCTATAAATGAAGTCCTCTATCGATTAACAAATGAATACCACCAAACTATCGAGGATAGACTATGCTATGTAATCGTACTCATTGATAACTCAAATGATAACACTTGCAACCATAAGTCCATCATTTATCTCAAAATTAAGAGACTCTCTGATTGTCCTCATAATGAAAAGACTTTTATCTGCTGACAGTTCTAGATAAAGTATTTCAATGTGATCCAGTTCAATGCACCTAGTGCACTAAATTCTTTTAATCAAAGTCACTCTGATGATTTAGACCCATCATAACACATTTGATCCCACTCAAATGTTAGCAAAAGAATCTACAACTTTAACAAGATAAAGGTGCCCAACATTTACCTTAAGTTGTGAACATTATTCAAGACTAACTAAAAAATTGTGTCTCCTCATACATATTCAGATGTACGAACAATTCTTCTTTTCTCATAGTCTTTTGACCTTATGATTATTTACTTTTGACAATTATAATATTCAATCAATAAATGCTATAAGATTTGTTTAAAACAAAAATCACTTTATTAATATGAAAAGATTGTCAAAAACAATATTACACTCTTGCTATTGAGCATAATCCTAACACAAAGATTATGAATTCGACTCGATACATGAAAACGAAGACAATGAATTGTAAAAGAACGAAAAGTATCATAACATCCTACTCGGAACTTGAAAATTAATGAATGAGTAACCGAAACAACAGGAACTCAATAAGGAATAAAATAAGATCAAATTCAAGTCCGATATCAAAAAATCACAAACAAACAAATACATGAACACACATGTATGCCATTTGCTAGATATAGTCCTAGAACATACAATTCACAAAATTTGTCAATTTAATTCTAATGCATGAGCATACAATATCAAGTGTGTGAATATGTTATGTTAATTGAGCACAACGATGTAGGGACACATATGGATGCAATGTGTGTGTGTGTGTCTTAGCCTTGTAAGAGGAATGAGGTCTAAATATACCTTTGTTAAGCAATGAAGCATATTCCTTTTGAAGACACCATTTTGCTTGATAAGTTGCCAATTCTTCCTTGAAACTTGAATCATCATCAATCTAAGACAACCAATCAATACAAGTGAAATATTGTTTTGATGTGAAATTTATGCCAACACAACTCAAAAACCTAATAATACCACACTTAGATCTAACAACAAGGTGCACATGCGGGAAGTGAAGAACACACACATATAAGAATTTGAAACACAATCAAGCCATATATAAAAAGTATTCATCTCTTCTAATCCACCTAGGAGATGCATTATCTTTCCTAGTAGCCTTAGGTTCATTGGCTCTGGATTTCCTAGGAACGTGCATATTGGCTTTAACTCTATTTCTTTCAATCATGCTATAAATTCTACATTTCTTAATGTATTTAAAGCAATTAGGCCTAATGTGACCATCAACACCACAAAAGTGATATGTAGGAATAAAGTTAGAAATCATACCATATCCTTGTGAATACATTGGGGCTTTCTCATGCCGTTGAGGTTGTCTTTGGTGTTGAACCGGTTCTCTCCTTCTTTGTTTTGCTTCCTTGGTTAAGCTTGCATGATTTGCCTTTTGACTTGGTGAAATTTTGGTTAAGGAAAGCTTGGTTGTGGAGCTCTCATTGGTTGAGCTTGAGCTTGACTTCTTGGTGGCATCTTCACTTAGGCACTATTGGAAGACTCTCCTAGTTCAATCTTCTTCCTAGGACGTTGAGGAAGTGGAGGTTCCTTGATGCCTTCACTTTTGACGAACACCATCTTGTTTGAAGAAAAAGTCTCATTGTCATCTACATATCCAAGTCTCCTCTTGTCACTTGGCTTCTTCCCAATCCCCAACATTTGATCAAGTTTCTCAATGCTTGAAGTCATTTTAGCAATCACTTCTCTAGCTTCTTCAAGCTCATTTTCCATATTTTCCTCATTCTTCTTAGCACTCCTCACTTCTCCATTTAAGTGAGTCACTTTGGTTGTTAGCTCAAGATTCTCTTCTTTTAGCTTTAGAATCTCCTTTTTCATCTTCGATCGTGAGCTTTAAAACTACTTGATGAAGTCTTCGTAGTTTATGTTTTCCTCATTCCCATTGTTATAGTGAAATGAGAAACTCTTATCACTTAAGTCATCTTCTATTTGTTTCTCCTCCCCTTCATCACTACTAACTTATTTGCTCTTGTGAAAGGATGTGAAGGCAATAAAGTTTGTCACATGATCTTGACGAGGTCGTTTTGGTACATCAAAACAATATATATATATATATATATATATATATGTGTGTGTGTGTGTGTGATCTTTTTAGAAATAATATTTTACCACTTTGGAATCCTTTTAGGATATAAAACGTAATAATGGTAAGTTAGATTCGTTCCACAGGGAAATGAAGTAATATGTTAGGTTGATTAACTAATCTAAGATTGCGATAATATAAATCATGATAAGTGGATAGTGGGTGGCTTAAAATACCATAAAACATGCATAAAGTAAAAGTAACAAAAGTGATAGGCAAAATAAAATCTCAACAATCTAAGATAAGAAAAGTGGGTGAAATCAATTAAGAGATACGCTAGGGGATTAGTGAAGTTGCAAGTGGATTGAGAGTGCTTTTCAAACTATCATAAAGAACCAATCTCATATGGATTAATCTCAAAGCAAGGTTTGGATTATTGTGGTTGGTATTCCCTACAATAATCTATCATATTTATTGAATTCTTTAATCAAATAAGGTTGTCATTTCCAAAGGTAATTATATAATAGATTATTCTAACAAGATTATGATTAATAGGTTGATATACAAATCAATCATATAGTGACAAGAATCTAAAGATATAATAAATAGAAAGTACATAGAGATTCAATTAAAATATAGTCAAGCAAACCTCAAGTCCAAGTGTTTCTAACACCAACCCCCTAGATTGCGGGTTTTAGCTACACATAATTACAAATAGGAAAAGAGAGTAATAAATGAGGAAATCACCCGTAGGTCACCTTCTTTAATGCTCAATCCTTTCCCTTCTTAGATGCTCCTTTATGCAAAAGTGTGATGTGTGTCAAATGGTGTCTGACTAAGGTAATATGATGTGTGTCAAACACTAGAGCTTGGAATTTTTAATGACCTTGGTTCCCTCATGAGCAATCTCTAGTATTTCCCATGCCTCTTGTGGATTCTTAGTAGTTTGGATCAACTTATATTGATTGTCGTCCATAGCACAAAGAATGACATGCATCACCTTGTTGTTCCACTTAGCGGACTTAAATTCTTAAGGAGTCCACTGTGACTTGGGCTTGGGAACAACACTTCCATCCGTGAGAATCATTTCCAAAGGGATATAACCATCTTCTATTGACATCCATGCCCAGTCATCTATTTGGCAAAGGTACGACTATATCTTGTCTTTCCATGAGGCATAATTCACCCTGGTGAGCAAAGAGGGTCTTGTACTTGAGGGTCCCTCATTTCTGTATCCATTCCCACTCATGGTGTTTGGCTGTAAGTATGCAAATGAATGCAACAAATGCAAGAAACAATGTAAGAAAATCTAGACTAAAGCAAGGATCACCTAAGTATGTTTAGGAACCCGCTCTGTTACTAATTGAAAATACACAAAGTGTGTCAAATACAACCTAGGGGGGAATAGGTTTTAATCAAAATTAATTACCAACTTTCGATTAATCAATATTATCAAAAATTAAATTGTATCACCCAATTACAACAAACAAGCAATCAACGAAATATAAGTGCGGAAAACAATTAAAACACGTTGATTGATTTACGTGAGAAATCCTCCAACTGTGCAAAACTCACTGGCTATCCATCTAGCCAATATCGATCCTCAAATCCACTATTTTAATGAAAGTTTACAACTTATGTTGACCTCTAATCGCACCATCCTTGGTCACTAACACATTTCATTCTACCTGCGGGCCTTTAATAGCGATTCTAAACGAAATGCTTGTGCACTAACACTCTTAGTCACAAGACTTGACTCAAGAAGAGATTAAACAACCTAAGTAAATATATTAAAATATTCTAAATGCAATTAATGCTAGGCAAACATCAAATGCTTAATTAGGAAATCAAACATGCAATCAATAATTCCTAATTATCAGTGGCTAGATGCAAAACATAAAGACTTAGCTAAAGAGGGCAAGAATGACCTAGATGCAAGCTATCATGAAGAAGCAATCTCAATCAACAAACAATGACTCAAATATATTCAAGATAAGCTTAAGAAAATGAGTCATGCATTTAATCATACAATAAATGCTAAACCTAGGCAAGGATGAACAATAAAAGTAATAATAAAATCTAAAACATGTTCAACTTACCTAGTCATGAAAACAAAGAAGACCCATGCTTGGATGATGAATGGAGATGCACATGGGATTTGAGATTGGTTGAGTAAAAATGGAGTCTTAGAGCTTCTCTTACTAAAAGAACTTTTTCTCACTCTAAGATATGAATTTTTTAAGCTCTAAAACAAATGGGGACGAAGAAGGGATTTAAAAAGGAACCCTAAATGAAACTATGACGATTTGATAAAAAAGCACAAAAAAATAGCACTATGCACGGTACACATTTGCGGTTCGCTTAGACAAACCATACCGCGCAAAGTTACTGGAATTCCTTTTGCGGTATGTTGACGCAGTTCGCTTAGACGAGACATACCGCGCAAAGTTACTGGAAAGCTTACGTGGTACACAAGCGCGGTTCACTTCAACGACCATACCGTGCAAAGTCACTAGAGACAAAAGCATGGTTCACAGCGCGATACACTTAGACAATAACACAAGAAAGACACTTTCTAAGAAGGAAATGGTGTCTCGTGTCATGGTTCAAGACCATGTGACTCAAGAATAGTCCAAGAGAAGAATGTGCCTTCTCTAGTGGTCAACCATCACGCTAAGACAAGCACACCCTCATGCATGCGCAAACGTTTCCAATCAACAACCGAAATGAATTACACAACACACAACCACACTTAAATCTAATAACGAGGTGCAAGCGTGAGATGTGTAATGAATGCACACATATAAACAATTAGAACACAAATGCAAGATGAACAAAACATGTATGGATAGTGTGTGTGTTTGTGTGTGTGTGTGTGTGTGTAACTAGATCTTTTCAAAGAGTCAAGAACAAGAGTTATACCTTTGAAGTGCTCTTGAGTTTGAGGTTTTGGGAATGCCATTGAAGCTTGATCACAAACAATGAAGAACCTAATATACCCTTACATACTAAACCTCAATATGGTTTGTCAATGAAATAAGTCAATCAAAATATGAGGAACTTAAAATTACAATTCAATAATTTGGTATTAAATGAAAAATCATGATTTTTTAATGTTTTACTTTCAGTTGTTTTTATGTATTTTTAATTTGTTTGACCATTTAAAAAATAAAAATAAATATTTTTTTAATAAAAATTGGACTGATCTAAAGGGAAAAAGCATCACAAACGATCATATGCTGAAAAACCCCTAGACAGTATCCATATATATAAAAGATAAAAGAAAAGAAAAAAGTGACAAAAAGCAATAAAGCACAAAGACCCAAAGGGAAAACAACCCCAAACAAAAAGAGGCACGCAGGCCACACCAAAAAAGAAAAAGAAAACATCAAGAAAAACGAAAAGACTCCCGGCCCATGCAGTCATTGCCAACTAAAGAAGAACAGAACGGCGGGGCAAAGAACCACCAAGAATCAGCCTGAAGCTCTAAAGCATGCTTAGAAAGCGTATCTGCAACCTGATTCCCCTCCCTGAAAATATGGGAAACCTGAAAATCCATATGCGAGATCTGGAAGATGCAGCGCTGCCACGCCTGACGAACCCTCCAAGGAACCATTTCAGAACGAGAAGAAAGAAGCTGAACCACATAAGAAGAATCGCTCTCCAGCCAGATACGATGCCACCCATACTTCCAAGCAAAATTAATGGCCAATGAGGCCGCTAGAAGCTCGGCCTCAAACGCGAAAACCTGACCAAGAGGAATAGCAAAACAACCCTTCACAAAGGCTCTACAGTTCCGAAAAATACCACCACAACCACCAACCCCCGGAGAGCCTAAGGCAGCGCCATCTGTATTCACTTTGATCCAACCAGGGGCCGGAGGCGACCAAACCACACTCTTGATCACTGGGGCTTTAGAAGGGCGACCCTGAATAAATAAACAAACAAATAAACAAACTTTGTCCTTCTCAAAAAATATTTTGCTACACCCATTTTACTTCCTACGCCCATATTAAAAAGTTTAAATTATGATTTTTGCTCCCTAAACCCTTCAAAATACCAAAACTATCCTTTATGTTTTTTTTTTTTTTTAAGTAAAAAATATTTGGGATAAAATGATAAATATATTTTAGGGTTTGTAATACACTAAAGTGAGAGAAAAATTAGGTTGAAGTCTAAAATCATGTCATCCACCACAAAAAGATCCTACTCAACCCGAGAAGAGACCGAAGAGAAAAGATCCAAATAAAAACCTATGATATGATCCTTGATGACCAAGTGATCAGTCGATAACATGCCGTCAATCAAGAGAGTAGATAAAGTCTACCGACGCCTGATGGAGGCATGAAAGAAAGTGGAGTTCCGATCACCATTACAAAGCCACTTAACCTTGGATCAGTCACGAAGGAAGCACTCTTGCCGGCGTAATAACACATCTAACTCATGATGAACCCTTGACTCGACCATAAAAAGCTCCTCAGTGAAACACATCAGACATCTCAAGCTGAATGAACTAAAGCTTCGTTGACTTTTTTGAGATGTCTAAGTTAAGATCACCAAACACCTCCCAATTCCAGGGCTTGGGAACCTTCTTCAAACATCTCAACTTACTAATGGCCACCTAAGGAGGGCTACTGGTAGAGGGAGGACTCCAAACTCTCCGAACAATATCCAAGAAATCGAAATGATCCAACCACTCTAAGATCGAAAAGGCCTAGGCCTAGGAACATCAATGTCCAAAACTGGATCAACAGCAGACAATGATCAGAAAACCGACAAGAGCCACATAAGAAATATCAAGCCAACAAGAGCCACACAAGAAATATCAAGCCAACAGGAAACAAAACACAACCATCAGACAATATACTTGTACAAGGTGTTCCTGCAACTAACCCTTTTTCTTTTTAAAATACTCGGCATGTGTACTATTCTAAAATTTATATTGAATTGTAATTTATGTGGTTAAGCTGAGAATTACATCAGGGATTGAAATATCTCAAAAGAAATGTATCTGATCCACACACTTTTCAAGGAAAATATCCAAATCCACAACTCAATCTTGAACAATTCAGAGTGATAATAATCATGTCTACTTCAAGGCAACAAAAATTATAAGATTACCATTAGATCAAGACAACTATAAAAGTATAAACCGCACCAAGCCAATAAATTACATTATGCTAGACTTGGAGAATCTAAACAAGTTTTCAACCATATAAGGATAAAAGGTTAAATTAAAACTGGGGCTGAGGGGAATTATCAAATCATCTCCAAAAAGGGGTTCCAGAAAATTTAAGAGCCTTGAATGTCAGAAACTCAAATCTCTAAGCAAAATACGGTTCTTTCTATTGCTAAACACTACATTTTCCACGACAGCTCAAACTCTCACTATTCTCGTCAACCATGTCCCGCGTAGAGAGGTCGAGGGAAGGGTGAGGAAGGGAACGACTCACCACCTATTTTTAGGTGGTTTGACTTTGTAAATGCGAACTATCCAGTTGGATGTTGTAAACGCCTCTTCCAAGTATTCAAGTTTGATATCCTTATTTCCAATTTCAACCCCCCTTGCACGATCGTACCTGCCACCACAAAAAGCAATTAAAGGATTTTAGAAAGATATTTAAGCATTTTGATGCATATATATATATATATATATATGTGTGTGTGTGTGTGACGTCGTGAAAAAGACTGCCGTATGCATGTGTCCAGGTGTATAGATAACTTGAACAGAAAGAATTAATGCTTCACTTACCCAGATGGTTTGCCATATTCTGTTACCAGCTCTCCAAATCGATAGTACGAAAGTTTATACCTATAACAAAAATAAATAAATAAACAAGATAAACACACCAAGCTGAGTGACACAGCATCAATTAACTGATTAAAACGAAGTGGTAACTTATTCTAGTCAACAGTAATTGCATGCATCCAAGTTACTATTATGTGTTAAGTCAATTATTTAATGTCAACTTGCCCTAACAGTTTCTGAAAGGATATTCTTCTTGGTTTTACAATGGCAAGAACTATATCAATGAAGTGGGAAACCTTTGCTTAAAAAAACCGGAAATCATAATAATGGATCCTCTAGAGAAGAAATCACTCTAGTTTGAAATATTATATCAAAATGAAAGCCATCATTAACATTATCCCAATTAACATAAATAAAACAGAATGAGAAACAAAACCAAATTCAGGGCTAAATGGGTGATTCTATATACGATTCTTGACATGCTATAATACATTAGAAATGTATTCATCTAAATGGGTTAAGGATAACAGCAAAGAAACTTACATGAGGCAGTTCAACATCTTGGGTGCAGCCCCTTTGTCAACACGATACTCCCCATTAACAAGGTAATCAGGTTCCTTGATTACAGGGAATACTCCACCTCCAATTCTCACCATCCACAGAAATCTAGCAAAAAAATAAATTGCATTAGTATACATTGAAAGCACAAAGCTAATGAACATAAGAAAAATGAAATTACAAATCATAATCATTGGCCCTTCATCAACGGGACAAAAACTGGATGACAACCTTACTACAGGCATAGGCAAAAGATGCAAATCTTTATTATTCAATTGCCAAAAACGATAAAAACTGTTTTTGAACATCACATGTACCTTTAGTGGCCAGAGAAATGAAAGTGAGTTTGGTTCTTTGAATTCCATTACAAAGAGTCCAAATTTACACCATAATTGTTCGATAGAAAAACTACAAAATTCATACTAGCTGGTAGATTGTGTAAAACAAGCCTCCTGTCCAAAATTATAAAAGAAATTGTTTGACTACTTGGTTCTATGTTCTCCTACTCTTTTCTACCTTTTTTGTTCTCTTATTTTCTTATAAAGTTTGACCGTTAACACCAAAAAGGGAAAAAAAAAAAAAATACAATAAATCTTTCAAATCAATGGTCAAGCATTAAAATGCAATTTGGAGTCTTACTTGTTAATATCATCAGATGAGTAACCTGTAACACCACCAAAGACAACTAATACATAATCCACATCAAGTGATCTCATTATCTCATATGCCTCATCCTCATAAGAAGACATTGCACGTCCAACAGTAGCAATGTGAGTATTGTTCCAGGTGTTATTATCAACAATAACTGTCCTGTTTCCCATGGCAGTGATTTGGTACCCATAATCCCACCAGGACATCACCTTAGCATCAGGAGGAGTATTTTGCCGAAGCCAGAAGTATGCCTCACGATAATCATCAAAGATGACTCTGCCATGGGCACCCCTTGCAGCCAAAACGATTGAGGGAGAGGAGTATGCCTCTGACGTGACCCAGGTACAGTGGGAAACATATCTACTGAGCAAGTAAAAAGCACCAAAAAGCAATGCAATAGCACCATTTTTTTGGAAAGGCTGGGATTGATCCAGTGAAGCCTAATTGTGCAACAAACAATAAAAATGTTATCTTTTGAGCAAAAACATTAAGCTAGTATCAGTGGCACTTGACAGTAATAAAGAAGCAGTTTATATGTCTGTCTTACCTGAAACGACTAGTTCTCAATTTGTTAGCAAATTTCACACATTATGAAAATACTTTCAATACTACGACTCTACGAGCACTATATGAAGAACACAGAAGGTAACTCATTTTCTATTTTTCGCACTTCCCATGTAAGAGACAACAGAACCGGATAGTGTAAGAACAATATACAGAAGTAATCGCAGAACAACTAAACACTATATCCTTAGAATCCTCACCTTAGAAGAAGCCTTTGAACCACTAGATCCTTTGGTAGAAGTAGTCAAGGCTGTCTTGCTTTTTGTTCTTATCAACGAAGTCAAATTCTTTATTGTGGCAGAAACAGCAATAGCACTGATGAGGCACACTGCAGGTGTGGCAACGAGAATCAATCGAACCATGACACCAGCAAAATACATGCTTGTGAGGCCATACATGACAATAAATATAGTAGCATCTGACAACCTCTTGAAGCAGAAATAGAGACCGGCTGGGAAGAGGAAAAGTAGAATATGAAAATCGAACATGAAAGATGACCATGCGGTCGGCTGATGCTCCGAGACAGATGCAATGATTGGTATGTGATCCTTGGCATAAGTTGGATCCAGCAAGGAATAAAATCTCCCTGTCCACGGAGAAATATATCCAGATGCAGTGCCAACTCCCAGAGCAATAGCACCAGCAACTACTGCACAGGTTACAGTGATCCTCAAAAAGTCTTGAAACATTTTTGTGTCACTTAGCATGTACTTCACCCAATCTAAGAAATAAAACACCTGCAGAAACAGTTCTGAAAAATCGTCATATTTCTAAGACTCATCAATGCATCAAATAGACTATATCATAATTTTACCATTTTCAAATACAACCAGTATAGTCATAACAATAATGTACAATGCTAAAAACCATTTCACATGCACACAAACATATACACACACTTGAATGAAAACAAAGCCTCACTCCAATAGGCTGTAAAAAAATTCAGAAATGTTCGTAGAATGAAATGAAAAACCAAGAAACAAAAAAGAGGTCCACCTTTATTGATGGACACTCAGTATGAAATTTAAGACCATGATAGATTGAAATGTGAAAGTAAATGTCAACATCAAATAATGAAAACTCAGTGACTTGGGTTCGCAAATATTCACACACTTGAATGAAAACAAAGCCTCACTCCAATAGGTTGTAAAAAAATTCAGAAATGTTCCATAATAGAATGAAATGAAAAACCAAGAAACAAAAAGGAGGTCCGCCTTTATTGATGGACACTCAGCATGAAATTTAAGACCATGATAGATTGAAATGTGAAAGTAAATGTCAACACCAAATAATGAAAACTCGGTGACTTGGGTTCGCAAATATTCACGTAAACATGGAGAAATGTATAAAAAGCCGCTTGAGGTATTTTATGAAAATGGCCAAAAAAAATCCCTTATCAGATTTCAATTGATGACTTATACCCTTTTCGGATTTGAACCGATGACTTATGCCTTACCATGGCGTTAGGCTACCACTATCCCTTTACTCTGCAATTTAGACAAAAATTGAATTGTGATGCTGGGATCTTTGGGTAGAGATGGGCAATATCTTAGTAGGTAAATTAATGTCACCCTATGCACCGGAAGATAGATTATTACGGACCATACTTGGCATTCATGTATCCACTTTAAAGGAAACATGTTAAATTAATGTCAACCCATGCACCGGAAGATAGATTATTACGGACCATACTTGGCATTCAGGTATCCACTTTAAAGGAAACTTGTCTAAAACCACCTATAGGATTTGTATTCAACATTTATATTCATAAATCACTCATTCGAATCTTAATTCTATTCTAGAAAAATAAATCTATTCTAGAAAGTTGATAATTTTTTTCAGAAACAAATACACAGAACTAAATGTCAATACATTCGAAAATGGAAAGAGATCAATAAGATGCTAAACCTGCATCAAGAAGAAGACGCCCATGGCAGCCATATGTTCCCCAGACTGCACATGCTGGAACCCAACGAAGCGAATCTGCATAGCCAAAAGCATTCCCAAAACATACATACAATTATAAGCAACATACAACCTCATCGAATACCTCCCCGTAATCAAAAGCACCAACACATAAAGCGGAATCAAGTTGATAATGAACACATATCCACCCCAGGCCGAAACCATGTAGAAATATCCAAATGCAGAGGCCAGCGCCCACGCCAAGGACCCCGTGTTGACTGCCTTCACGAACAAGTAAAATGTCAGCAGAAGCGCGAAAATCGCCACCCCTTCATTGTCATACGACCCAGCAACAGACCGTGAAATGTACCCAGGGCAGATGGCAATTAACGCAGCGGCAACCAGCCCAGCACCCGAGTCCCAAATCTCCTTCCCGAAGAAGTAGGCGACGAGGGTGGTGTTGGAGGCGAAAAACGGCGCTGTGAGGACGCAGACCTCGCGAATGTGAACAGCAAAGCGGAGGAGACGGAGGGTCCAGTAGATGAGAGCGGCGGTGACCATGAGACCCGGGTAGAGGGTGCCGCCGATGATGCGGCCGAGAGGGTACCAGCTCTCAGAATCAAACCAGTTCCAGAATTCGTAGAAACCCTTTTGAGTGAGAAAGAGAGTGGTGCGGTAGTTGAAGTAGGGGTCGAATTCGTGGATCATGGACTCGTATCGGAGAACGCTGAAGAGGCGGGTGATGAAGGCAAGAATGTAGACTAAACAGAGGATCGAGACCCGGATCAAGAGCTCCTGTTGCTTCGTTTTGAGCTTCAATGACTTGAGAGAGAAAGTGCTCGTGAGTAGATCGGATCGAGATGGGTTCGATGAAGAAGAAGGCATGGCTGCTTGTTTTACACTGCCGTTCACTGGCTCTGTTTTCCCGACCATGTTTGGAAGAAAAAAAAAATTTGGAGATCGACGTTAAGGGTGTTGATTTTTCATGGTTGTTTTTTGTGTGAAAATAAAACCCTAGAAATGATGATGTGGAAATGGTGGAATTTGTTTGAATCTGGAAAGAGTGAAAGACGAGATCCAATTTCCAACTATAAGATTGTTGATCTGTTCAATTCTTCTTATTGGAGGAATCAGAAATCTGGCCCAATTTACAAATTGGGCTTGTACAAATGGGACCACATTATAGGGGGCTAGGGACAAAAACCGAAACCGAATTGAACCGAACCGAATCGAAAAAAAGTGTTTGGTTCGGTTCATAGCTTCTATTCGGTTCAAGCCGATATGAAATTTAAAAACCAAATTGAATTCAGTTCGGTTTCGGTTTTGAACATACAAAACCGAACCAAACCAAATAAACCGAATTGTCTTAATGAATTATTTTGTAAGGTTCAATTAAGGACCGTTTGTTGATGATGTTTTATTTTTGACTACATTATGAACCACATTTTTTTACTTCTATTTTATAGAAGTTATGAAAATTTTATATTTTGATTGAGTATGTAGACTAAGAACATCCCCAATGTATATGTCAATGCCAATGTCAAATTTGGTATAAAAAATAGTAAAATACGATATTTAGCATATCAATTTAGCATTGTGCTCTAATGCACAATTCTATTTAAAATGATATTTTTATTATTTTATTAATTAAAATTATAAAAGTAAACACTTATCATTAATGCATTCATTATTTCTTTTAATGCTTCAATACAAAGTTCCATTAATGCAATCATTATTTCATTTTAAATATATATATAATGGTATTTTTGTAATTAAAAAATAAGTATTTGTTGATGTGCCAAATTTGGCACACAATATAGCATATGTCAAATTTGGCACATCTTTTGGCACTGTATTAGAGGATGGTTTTTATACCCTGTGCTAAATTTTAGCATTGGTACAATAATTTGGCACAGTATTGGAGATGCTCTAAATATGATTGAAATTTTAGATTTGGATTGAAAATTGGGTTGTATTTTGTTTAAATTATTTTTTACATATTATGTTTTCATAAAAAAGTTTAAGCCTAAATTCCATAAAAGCAACCTAAAGGCTCAAAAAATTAAAAAACATATAAAATAATCTTCACAGCCTAATAGGCCCAAAACTGAATTGAACCAAACCGAGATAAAGGTGTTCGGTTCAATTCAGTTTTCAGGTTCAAAACAGTTCAAACCGATTCACATTTTTAAAAACCGAATATATGTCAGTTCAATACAGTTTTGGCCAAAACTGAACCGAACCGATCCATGCCCACCCACCCCTAATTAAAGGTGCTAGACAATTCAATTGCAATAGATTGGGTTCGAGTACAGAGGATCCATATTAACATTCAGTGACGAAATTTACTTCATCTCAAATTGTATGTACATCTGAATTATCCCAACGAACAGATGACTCATTTAGCTCGGTAACAGCGTGCTCGATCACTTGATCCATGCGCTTGACCGCTCGAAGTTTTTCCAAGATAGACTAAATATCAAAGGACGAATACCCAAGGGCTAAAAGATGTTGATGAACACTATCTGAAGAATCAGCATTCATGGGATTTTGATCGTCATCAACTGCAAGATTAACGGAAGAGGCATTGCGTAAAAAGGAGGATAAAAGACAAGAGAACATAAACTTTACCTCTTTCTTGCAACGAACATCCAGAACAGCAGACTCTAAGGCTTGGAAAGGCACAATGTTGATGAGCGTCGTTTTGTACTCAACAAAATACGTTTTTATGTGATTGTTTTGATAACCAAATTTGACCACTTGAAAATCCACTTGGGATGTAAAATTAGTAAAATGGTAAGCAATGATTTGTTCCACAGGGAATTAGAGTAATTAGCTGAATTAATTAACTAATCTAAAAATGCAATAAAGTAAATCATGGTAGTTTGAATGGTGTATGGTTTAAGAAACCATCAAACATACATGGAAAATAAAAGTAACAAAATGTAAAGAGAATATTAATAGATAGGAATCCAATATCAACAATCTAGATACGAAAATGGATTAAACAATTAATAGGAAATCTAGGGAAATGATAGAGTAGCTAATGGACTATTGAGCAATTCATACATGGCTTCATTAACGTACAGTCTACATAATCAAGGACTGATCTCATTCGGGATTGTTGTTTAGGCCGTCACTACGAACCCTAAACAACTTTCCACCAAAATGCCTAACCGATTAAGGAGAGGGGGTCAAGGTGAGATCGATTAGTGACGATCAAGGGCCTAGGCAATTAGGGTGATATCCCCTACAACAACCTAACATATTCACTATGTGCTACAATCAATCAAGTGTGTTAATAACTCAACCAATTTTATCACAAATAAATCCTACAACATATTGTAATCAACAAGTGTGTCAAAACTCAATCAATCACATAAGTGCAAGATCTAATTAAAAAGTAAATAGAACTATAATTGTATAAACATGATATTCAAAGCTTTAATAAATTCCCAATGTCCAAAAGTCTCTCAAATCATCCCCCTAAAATGGGGTTTTAATTACACATAATCACAAACAAAGAATGGAAGTAAAATGAAGAGAAATCACCCTTGGGTCTCTCTTGTAAGCTTGATCCTTCCTTGAGCTTCCTTGTTGATCCTAGTGCAAAGATTGAGTGATGAGGATATGTCTAGATAGGTGGAGTCATATGGAAAGTGACAAAGGAGATGTGTGGAGAAAATGGGAAGGGAGGAGTGATTTTGGTGAAGTAATCTAGTTGTTTGTTGATGATATTGGAGAGGAGAAATGGTGGGATTTGGAATGGTGGAAGAAGGAATTCTTGATTGATCAAGTCCTCTTGAAAGGGAAAAACTATGATGAATTTATAGGGTGTTCAAATCAGCTCATGGATGGTCAATTACCAAAACACCTCCTAGCATGGTAAATTACCATTTAGTCCGTTAGAGGGCTTTATTCCGTAATTTTCCCACCAATCAGATTTTGACACGGATGTGGTTCACAGTGGTGTTTCATGGCGACATTTCAGGTGATACAATCAGGTGCCCAATCGACTCTCTATCGCAATGGGGTCGCTGTGGCGACGACAAAGGATGGACTCGCGATAACTGAAGGGCATTTTCGCGGTGGATTTCATGGCGACAATTTAGGTGACACTGACAGCTTGAAGAGTGGTCATGATCTACTGGGGAGTGGCAAAGGTGAGCTAAGTCATTGCCGACCGGACTCGCGTTGTGCTCAGGAATCACCTAGACCATAAATCGACCAAAGTAGGGCGTTGGATCGTCGTCTCCGGCAACTGGACCAGCTAGGGTTACTAGTTTACGGCTGCTGAAGGAAGAAGATGAAGTTGGTGTTAGGCCGGGTGCACTCGGGTTTGGGCTGGGTTGCACACGGCCTATTCTTTTGCCTATACTAGAGAGTGCTTAGCAATGGGTTGGGCGCATTTAGAAGCCCAATCTCCCTTCAAAATGCACCGCATCATTTAATGACGTGGCGCGTTTGCCTGATCTGCTTAGCATATTATGGAAAGCTCCCCTATTCTCTTCTAATATTGCGAAAACTTTAATCTTCCCTCATATTTTACACTTTTGCCCCCAATTGACCAAAATTACTTATAACACTTAATTCACATCATTAAATCACGAGATATTGCCCGAAAATCGAGTGAAAAGAGAAGGAAATGAGGGCCAAAATCATACAAATTTTGGTTCGATCAAATGTCCAATCCCATCTTGTCAATTGAACAATTTTCGCCGATCGACAGTAGTCATTTTAACTTATTTCTCTCTCTCTTCTCTCCTTTTTCATGGATGACTTTTTCCTCCTTCTCTATTTGATGAACAAAGCAATAATTGAAGGGTCTACCCCTTTTCCTTTTCTTTCTTGATTCTCTTTCTTTTTTTTCCATATCTTCTTCTTTTGGTTGGCTTCCTCAGCTTCTTGATGTTGCTTCTTTCTACTCTTTGTCCGATCTCTTTCCTGGCTGAGGCTCCCTCACTTAAATTTCATGGGTAGAGTATTGAGATGAAGGCACAGAAACACGATAAAGATCAATAAGATCGATCAGTGTGCCCTTATCAAATGACGATTCCTGATAGAGAAATCCAATCATGCCAGGGCCTACTGTCGAATTCACTCCCGTATCCAATTTTTGTTAGCCCTACGCTCCCTTTTCTTAGCCTACATTGCAATGGTAATGATCCATAAACCGAGTGAGCAAAGGTTTCCAAACCACACCCCCAACTCGGCTAGGCCCACCCACACAATTAATAGAAGTACCAAAACTGCTAGATCAAGCTTTCTTATTCCTACCAGAAGATAGAAGATTCGATGCAGCAACTTAATGGTCCAAAAAATTAAAAAACATATAAGAAAATCTTCAAAGCCCAATAGGCCCAAAACCAAATTGAACCGAACCGAACTGAACTGAGATAAAGATGTTTGGTTCAATTCAGTTTTTAGGTTCAAAACGGTTCAAACCGATTCACATTTTTAAAAACTGAATACATGTCGGTTCAATACAGTTTTGGTCAAAACCAAACCGAACCGATTCATGCCCACCTCTAATTATAGGTGCTGGACAATTCAATTGCATCAGATTGGGTTCAAGTACAGAGGATCCATATTAACATTCAGTGACGAAATTTACATCATCTCAAACCGTATGTACATCTGAATTAATGGTTTTTTCAACTTTCAACGTTGTCCTTCAAAAAAAATTTAAAATAGTTAAAATAATTATAAATACACTATATATATATATATATATATATATCATTAGTCCTAATCAAGTCAGATGTTACTGTTAGAATTTTAATATTGGTCAAATATTAAATTAATAAAACAATTGGTAGTTGACAGATTACAAACTTTGTGTTTATTAAAAAAACACAACTATTAGATGTCTTTATACATTGATATATATATATATATATATATATATATATTTGAAAAGACAAAACTCAATTATTAATGAATAGACACATTTACTTGTTGCTGTAATTTTCAAAAGATGTGACTCTCTGTTAATGCCTTTTTTTTTTTTCTTTGAAAAGATACAACTGTCTATAAGAAACTCTATAAAAGGGTGTTTAGAGAATTGTTTAACAATATTGTTAACAAACAAAATTCTCTCAATTGCCAAAAACCCAAATTATATATTTTCATCTATGAATTTTCTTACTTGCTTGAAGCAAATTCACTTGAAGGCTTGTCATATCCCGAAGGCTGTCACACATGCTGCTACATATTTTCAGATGATGTCACCCCCATTGCATTGCTATGGAGCGACCGCGACAATTAAGCATCAAGACAGCAAGGATCAATTCTAGAGAATGTCGCCCCTCTTTCGTCGCTACACAAGGACAACAACACTCGTAGCGAAAATGTAGATCTGAGATGTCACCTCATTGGTTGCTAGATTGAACGCCGCGAATTCCAAATCAGAGATGCTCATAACCATTTGTCGCGGTCGATGTCACTACGTCTAGACCGCGACCATTGGGCCGCGACATATGCCACATCAACAACTGTGGCAGTTATAACCCTATTCCTTATACCACTATATATTCATCTCTTAGATTCTCTCACATCACAACTTTCATACCTCATACACCAGAATTCCAAATCTTTTATTCATCTTTTCTCAACACAAAACACACAATAAATCTAGATTACTTCATCTTAATCAATTCTCTCTACCCATCTTTTCCACTACCTTCCTTTATCACTACCCATTTGACTCCATTACACACACATCTAAGCTTCCAATCTTTGCACATAACATTTAAGGCAAGGAGCTCAAGGAGGGATCAAGCTTACAAGAGAAGACTTAGCATCAACTATGGGTTACTTCTCGATTTTTTACCTCTTTTTTTGTTCTATGAATATGTGTAACTAAATCCCCCTTCTAGGGGATTAATGTGAGGAACATTTGGATGTCGGGTTTTGCTTAGCTTTCAATTGAATATTTACACAATTCTTATTCTATTCATGTTCTTAATTAGTTCTTATTCATTATGTGATTGAATTGAACATCACTCTTTAATTGCAATATTGGTAAGATTATTTGAGATACAATTGATTAAGAATTGACACACTTGGTTAATTAGAGTTCTTAATGAATAGGATAAGTTGTTGGTGAAAATGCCACTCCCTATGGCCTAGACCCATTGATCATCACTTAATCGATCTCTCCTTTATCCCCTTACTCTAAATGCCATAGGTGAGGAATAGAGGAGAGAAGTGATTTGACCTTGTTTCCATAGTCAGATCACACTCTAGAAAGAGATCGGGTCCTTAATTGTGTGAATTGTGCGATTTTGAAGCTATGAAAGCTTTACCCATGGTCTAATTGCAACTTTATTGATTCCCTAGACTTCTCTCATTTGATTTTATCAATTTACTTATCTAGATTGTTGGGATTCTATCTTTAAATTCTTGTTATTTACTTTTCTAGATATTGATTCAAAATATATCTCAAACAAAACGATTTTATCTTTTCTTGCACTTAGTTAGACTAACTTAGAGTAGATTGCAAATCAATTATTCAAATCTGATCCTTGTGGACGATCCCTTGCTTGCCATATATGAATTTTGTATTTTAAGTGTGGTTGCAAGTGGTAAACAAATTGGTTTTCTAAAACAAATATCTTTCTTTCTTGATGCGTAAAAACGACCCCATCAACAAATGTATCCACAATCAAATTGATGAATCAAGACCTTGTTCGACTGAATTGTTTTGATGGCTCGAACTTCACTCGCTACTAGGACAAATTGAAGTTTTTGCTAACTGCTTTGAAAATTTTCTACATCTTGGACCTTGACTTGCAGCCATTGCCAGAGCCTACTGATAAAGATTCTAATGAAGTAAAGGTTGCTAGAAAAAAAACATGAGAAGGATGAATTAATCTGTTGTGGACACATCTGGAATGCATTATCTGATAGACTCTACGATCTATACACCAATATGAAATCTGCCAAGGAGATATGGAATGCACTGCACTACAAATACAAGGCTGAGGAGGAAGGTACCAAAAAGTTTTTGATCTCAAAATATTTCGATTTCATGTTTTTTGATTAAAAACCTCTTCTGCCTCAAATTCATGAACTGAAATTCATAGTCAACAATCTACGGGCTGTCAAAATTGAACTTTCTGAATCGTTTCAAGTTGGTGCAATTATTGCTAAATTGCCACCAAGTTGGAAAGGCTACAGGAAGAGGATTCTCCACAAAAGCGAAGATTACTCTTTGGAAGAGATCCAGAAGCATCTTTGCTTAGAGGAAGAATCATGTTCAAGAGATAAGATTGTTAAAGAGTTCAACACTAGCAAGGCAAATGCTATAAACAAGCCCACCAATCCCAATACTTAATCTTCAAACGTCCATTCCAAAATCAGTATTTTCGTAATATGATGTGCTTTTATCGTATCTGCATTTACTAATTGGGAATGAAAATCTAAAGGAATTGAAACTAATATTACGCGGTGTGTATAAAACTATCTAGAGGGGGGTGAATAGATTTTAATCCGGTTATTACCAAATTTTCACAATTAGTCAATTTTACGAAAATAACCCCAATCTAGTCAATGCAATAAATCAAGTGTAAAGTGCGGAATTTAAATGACACTTGATTTTTACGTGGAAACCTTCAACAAGGAAAAACCACGGGTTGTTATGTGCGCCACACACGATCCTTCAGATCGAGGAGGTGAATACCTTAATAATGAATTCTTGGATCATTTAATCGAACATGGGATTTTGTCCCAACTGATTGCACTTGGGACACCACAGCAAAACGGTGTAGCAGAAAGGAGAAATAGAACATTGCTTGATATGGTGAGATCCATGTTGAGTTACTCATCATTACCCATGTCGTTCTGGGGATATGCACTACAAACTTCTGTATACATACTGAATTAGTTCCATCTAAGTTTATACCTAAGACACCATTAGAGTTGTGGAATGGTAGAAAAGTTAGTTTGTGACACATTCGCATATGGGGGTGTCCTGCACACGTACTTAAAGGTAGGACTGGGAAGTTGGAACCTCGATTTAAAGTATGCATATTTGTAGGATATCCAAAGGGAACGAGAGGAGGTTTGTTTTATAGTCCTCAAGATAATAAAGTATATGTATTGACAAATGTAACTTTTCTTGAAAATGACTATATGACAGACTTCAAACCTCTTAGTAAAGTTATACTTAAGGAGTTACTTTCTGATGAGGTCAGACCAACATCGACAACTGTTGTCGAACAATAAAATGAAAAGACCACAACTCAAAATCAGAATGATTTACCACCTCGTCGTAGTGGGAGCGTTGTGAGACAACCTACTCGCTATGGACAAATCGGGGAAGCACAAGTTGCGATTTCTGATCTTGGTAAAGATGATCCATTGACATATCGATGTGCAATAGAAGATTTTGACAAAGAGAATTGGCAACAAGCAATGAATCTCGAGATGGAGTCAATGTACTCCAACTCAGTCTAGAAACTTGTAGACCTACCCGAGGGGGTTACACCTATTGGTTGTAAATGGATCTACAAAAGAAAGAGAGGAGTGGATGGGAAAGTAGAAACTTTCAAAGCTAGGCTAGTGGCAAAGGGTTTTACCTAAAAAGAGGGAGTTGACTATGAAGAGACTTTCTCGCCAATAGCCATGCTCAAATCCATCCGTATACTCTTGTCCATTGCCGCATATTATAACCATAAGATATGACAAATGGACGTCAAGATGGCTTTTCTGAATGGCCATCTTGACGAGAGCATCTATATGGTGCAACTAGAGGGGTTCGTAGATAAAGGCTAAGAGCAAAAGGTTTGCCAGTTGCAAAAGTCCATCTATGGACTTAAGCAAGCTTCTCGATCTTGGAATATTAGATTTGATGAAGCAATTAAATCATATGGATTTGATCAAAATGTTGATGAGCCATATGTCTACAAGTACATCAAAGAAAAGAAGGTGGTTTTCTTAGTTCTTTACGTTGATGACATTCTTCTCATTGGGAATGATGTAGAATCTTTATCAAGTGTAAAGAAATGGCTAGCTAACCAATTCCAAATGAAGGATTTGGGAGAGGCAAGTTATGTTCTTAGGATCCAACTTATACGAGATTGTAAGAACAAGCTGTTAGCGTTGTCTCAAGCATCGTATTTTGATAAAATGTTAATCAAGTTTGCGATGCAAAACTCCAAGAAAGGTAATCTGCCTACTCATCATGGAGTTACTCTTTCTAAAGAGCAATGTCCTAAAACACCTCAAGAGGAAGAGAATATGAGACACATTCCCTATGCCTCTACAGTAGGCAGTCTTAGGTATGCTATGTTATGTACTAGACCTGACATATGTTATGCAGTGGGAGTGGTCATCCGATATCAGTCTAACCCAGGATTAGATCATTGGGTAGCAGTTAAACACATTCTTAAGTATCTTAGGAGAACAAGAAACTATATTCTTGTATATTTTGGTAGGGATTTGATTCCTATTGGCTAAACTGATTCTGATTTTCGATCAGACAAAGAAAGTCGACGTCTGGGTCAGTGTTTACCATTGGTGGTGGAGCCATAATTTGGAGAAGCATTAAACAATCCTGCATTGCTGATTTCACTATGGAAGCTGAATACGTGGCTGCCTGTGAAGCAGCTAAAGAAGCAGTCTGGCTCCTAAAGTTTTTATCTGATCTAGAAGTTGCTCCACGTATGGAAAAACCCATGACAATTTATTGTGATAACAGTGGAGCCGTGGCTAATTCGAAAGAACCTAGAAGCCACAAAAGAGGAAAGCATATAGAGCGAAAGTATCACCTTATAAGAGAGATTGTCCATCGTGGCGATGTGTCTGTTCTGAAGATTAGATCTGAAGACAACCTTGCAAATCCCTTCACAAAGACTGTTCCTGCAAAAAGTTTTGAAGGCCATCTAGAAGGACTGGGGCTAAAGGACATGTCTCATCTACTTTAAGGCAAGTGGGAGATTGTTGGGGATAATGCCCTAAGAACACATGTTGTTATTCTTCTTGCTGAATTAATAATTAAATTGACATTCTATATTTGTGTGCATTTAATGTTATTAATATTGTATTAATAACATAAAATTCCATGATTATTAAATGTAATATTAAACATTAGTGTATAAGTCATTATATACATGAGGATTATGTTTAATATAATAATCTTAATTGTCTGTAATTGATAATTAAAGTTGGGATCTTTAATTAATTAAAATTACTAGTGCAATTCATTCCCATGAAGAATGGAACAGTTTTATCTGAACTGTTGATGTGGTGACATTAGAATGAAGGTACTTTGTATAATAAGATTATACAAGACGTGGACACGATAAATTTGAATCTTTAATAATCACTGTCTTGAAATAAAGTATTCCCTTTTATCAATTAGATGGTCATATATGGAACGATCTTAATCCTGAGTATTTAACAGACTCCTACTTATAAAGTTGTGTCTTTTGACTTACTCGGTATGGTTTGTTCTAATTGCCAAACCTAAAACCTTGTATCTTGGAGACATGATAATATACTTAGCTGGGAATGATAATATACAAGATAGAATCCATTCCTTCTTAATTGAAGTAGACAAACAGTTCTCTTGAGTAAATGATTCGGGTCTTGAACGATAGAGCGCTCAATTTATGATAAGATCATAAATAATTGTCCATTAGAGAATCATGGGCACTCAAGGATAAAGACGTAATTGAGAGGTCAACGGATTTGAACCTAGCTCATATTATGAACTGTTTATGGAGGATTGATTTGTATGTAATGATTATATCAATGGACTGTTCGATTCATATTCGAGTAATTAATTCTATAATGAAAAGAGTGCAGTTCCAGTTTTTTAGTGGAATAAATCTGGAATTAATAAATCTAATATTTAATTAACGAGTTTAATTAAATATTAAAGATTTATTGGAACTTGAAATTATAGGTCTATATGTCCTCATACCATCTCTATAACACTGTATTGAATATTAAGGTATACTGAGGCTTAGTGTTTGATTATTTAATTGTATATATTAAATAATATTTTGATTATTTAATCATATATATATATATAATATAATAAGTTGATTATTTTATTATATATATTATGATTATTTTAATATATATATATATATATATATATATATATTACATTTTTTTTTTAGGGTGGTAAATCGGTGGCTTTATTGATAACAATTATTGTTATCAATAGTAAAAAAAAAAGGGGGTGAGTTAAATTATTGTTATCAATAGTAAAAAAAAGGGGTGGGTTATATTATTGTTACTAACGGTCAAAAATTGGGGTGCACGGTAAGCAAGTCTTCTTGCTTTTCAACTAGTGTAGATTTTTTTGTTGGTTTTTTTTCTTCATTGCATTAAAAGCAATGTGGAATATTAGCTCCTATTCTATGCTTCTATAAACCACCCACCCTAGTATAATTATTGTTAACATAATTATCACCACCCAAGCTCTCACTCTCTCGTGTGTTTTGAGAAGCATACAAAAGAGTATTTTTGAGTTGATTCATTTTTAGCTTGATGAAAACAAGACAAGAAGAGTTCTTGTTTTGAGAAACACAAATTCTTAACAAGAGAGAGTGATAACAAAAGAGAAAAATTATTTTTAAGATCTAAGCCTTTAAAGAATGTTGTAAGGGTGTCTCTCAATATCTTTCTAGTTGTCTCAAGTGTTGAGTGCACAACAAGTACAGAAATTCGAGAGTCGAATTTTTCTATTCAATACCGAGACATCCACTTGTTGGTTCTTTAGTGTTGGAGATTCAGTGTGGAAGAACTTGGTTTGAGGGAATCACAAAGATTCTACAGTAGAGGAATTCGGTTCGAGCGAATCACGGAAAGTCTACAAGGGTAACTATTTCCTTCCTTATTATTTATAGTTAAATATTACAATCAATATAATCACAATGATCCGGCTAAAACTTTTTGTTTTTATGAAAAAATTTAAAAACCGAGCCCGTCGCCTTTCCACTGCGCGGATACCGATTTCGGTTCCTGGAACCAACAATGGCATAAAGCATAGCTATATAAGATAAAGCAATCCTAGGTATAGCTATCAAAATACAACTCACAATCAAACAACACAATAATCTCAATCTTGTATTTAGAATATGATCTAAAAGCAAACAAGTTATAAAAGAGATTAATTGCTAAGTAAAAAAACTACAATGTATGAAAATAGTGTTTAACTTACCAAACTATGTGTGTTGAAGAAGACCCATGCTTAGATGCATCCTAGATGATCCTAGATGATGCTTAGATGAAGATTCATGCACATGGAAATGAGTTTAGAGAATCAAATGAGCAATCTTGTTGCCTTTTCTCTTAATAATCCCTCTTTCTCTTTTAGGGTTCTTGATGTTCAAAGAGCTGAGTGAAAGAGAGTGACATAAAGGTATATTTATAGAGAGCAACAAAAGGCTTGGTGAAAAGATAAGTTTGCCCCTGAAATGTGCCAATCGACGGTTTCAAAACTATCAATCCAACCGTCGAATTGAATCCGACAGAACAGGGGATCATCGACGGTTTCAATCAGCGGTTTTATAACCATCGATCACAGCCACAGAGATAAATTCGAGATAAAAAAAATCGATCAAGTCTAAATGACGGTTTCAAACGGCGGTCGTTGCCGCTGATTATAACCGCAGAATTGCTCCAGAACCTTTTGGACTCAAACAGTAGTTTCATTTCGGCGGTCATGGCCGCCGATCAAACCGCCGTTTCACCGATTGTGGTGAAACCAAAGGAGAAGCCTAAGGCATTCTTTGAAGGCACACCAACATGCATGCGTGGACATTTTCGAACAATCTTCAAGAAACGAATTACTAGACACACTAACAAGATACAACAAAGAAGTGCAAGTGTGAGATGTGAAGATAATGCACACAAAAGCAATAAACACATATGCGAGCATGAGTGGTGTGTGTGTGCAACTAAGTCTCTTCAAAGAAAACTAAGCACTAGAGATATACCTTTGGAGTGCTTATCATCTTAAGGTTTTGAGAGGGCCTTTGAGCTTGATCACCAATCACCTAAGCTACCCTTACATTTCAAACCTCAATTGTGGTTTGTCACTGAAATAAGCCAGTTAAATTTGAGGAACTTACAAGAATTAAGTTTCTTTGGAAAGTGTGGGAGGGGGTCGAAATTAAGTTCATTTTCCAACATGATTACATGAACTTATTCCTTGATTTGTGTGAAGGATCCATGTAACTTGATTCCTAAAAGTTTTTAGTAAACACTGTAATCACAAATCGTGAATTATGTTTTATTTCCCTCATTAAAATTTCTGATTAGTAAATGCAACTAGACTATATAAGTTTTTTCTTTCTCTTTCTTTTTCGGAAATTAACACTAAGACCAAGTTAAGAGTCTGTAAGGATTTGTCAAGATCAAATCCTACTAGTAAGGTCCAAATAGCTAACTACTCCGGCGACTTTCATTTTTGAGATAATATTTCATTTTCTATCCATGGTGTATTATAAACTTATGCTATATTTGGGATTGCTTTTACTTGAGAAATAATTACTTATTTCTCAAGTTTATTTCTCAAGTTTTCAGCAAATAGGGGTTTGGTAAACTTTCCAAAAGCAATTTATTTTCCAATTTGCTCCTTCAATATGCAGATTTTAAGAAGTTGGGTGGGGATTGCTTTTTGAAGCAGAAGCTAAACTATTGCTATGCAATGTCAATAATACCCTCACTATTTAAATAGAAAGACAATAATACCCTCACATTAAGTAATTGTATTTTTCAAAAAACTATAATTCATAATTTTTTTTTTTTTTTGAAAGGTTTAATCCAAAAATATTAAAATTTAGGGATATAATCATTATCCCCTGTAGTTTTCTATATTAGACACTTTACCCCCTCTAGTTCCAGTAATGACCATTCTTCTCTCTAAAAACCAAAATATTAGACATTTTGTCCCTTACCGTTAGGATTTCCATTTGACTAGTACTTTAACCATCAAAAAATTAATTAAAAGACTTTATTACCCTTGAACATATGAATTATGCCCCCTAATGATACCATTGATTATTTTTAAAGAAAAGAATCAATTATATATATATATATATATATATATATAAATACTACAACAATATTTAAAAAAATTAAAAATAATTACAAAATAAATGTTCGGATGAAATGTAAAAAAAGAAAAAAATATTTAAAAAAACATTAATATAAGAATAATAAAATAATATAATAATATAATTGTAAAAAAAAAAATATATATTAAAATCTCTCTCTCTCTCTCTCTAAACCGTGTTTTGACTTTTGAAACTCTCTCTAACAACTGACCTGAGTTTCTCTCTTCCTCTCACAAATGATGATGAACCGGGATGAATTGCAATTAGGATTTTTTTATTTTTTTTTTCTAATTATCTCCACCGTCCATGTTTGGGATGGACAGTGGAGATTGAATCTTGTTAGGTTTATAGTTTGTGTTGGCATAAATTCCATATCAAAACGTGTTTCTCTTATAATGTTTAGTGGTTCTTATATTGAAGATTTAAGAAGACGAAGAATGTCTCGACCACAAATCATGCAAGAAGCCGGCTTTAAAGAGATTTGTGCATCATTGATCATCAAAGGTAATATAAGTCCTCATATCTCTTACAAGGCTAGGCACACACACACACATGGCATTCTTGTGTGTTCCTTCATGATTAAACATTATTTATGTATCACTTTCACACACTTGACAAAATATGCTCATGCATTCATACTATGTTGGTAAAACTTTGTTTATTGCATTTTCTAGGACTATCTCTAGAAATTAGCATATGTGTGTGTATTTGTGCTTGTATGTTTTTGTATTTTTGTACTTGGACTTGAACATGTTCTTATTTGATATCTTATTGAGTTCCGATCGTTTCGGTTACTCATTCATTTAGTTTCGAGTCCAAACGATGTAGCTACGCTACTTTTCGATCTCATTCGTTGAGTTGACTTCATCGTCATTTTCCGAGATGATTTCTCAACCAATTTTCAAAGTTGTGTAGTTTTCATTGTGCGTAAAAGAGTCACAGTTCGTAATCCAGAAACGGATTCAAAATCGGAGTTCGGATGCCCAAGATATGGCTGAAGAACCGAGGGAGCGCGCGAGAGAAGTGGGTGGCCATGAGGCCAGAGGGGCTCTCTGCCCCCGTGAGGCCCATGCACCCCCCACGGCCTGGGGTGACGTGGCCTCATGTGATTGGCCCGGAAATCTTCTTCTCTCTCCTCCTTTAAGTTCCCTCCTCTCTCTCCATTTGATTTTGAAGAAGAAAAATTGCAAAGATTCCCGTCAGTCTTCTCCTCTCAATTTTCTAATCTTCCAAACATCATATCTCCATCATCTAGAGTTGGATTTGAGTGATTCAAATTGGAGAACGTTCGTAATTGAGTCCTCTATCATTTCCAAGTGGTTTGGTAGCTGTTTGATCGAGTTTTCTAATGGTTCCACACAGAAATCCGAACCAGCTTGTGAATCCAAGGTATTGGTCTTATCTATGGGGTTTCTTTCTTTTTAACCTTCAATTTGCTTGGGGTTTCTTCTTCTATATGTATGTTTATGTTTGGTGAAAGCTATTGTGAAAGGTAGCTTCATAATAATTCTAATCAAAAGTCTATTTAGAGACAAATGTGGACTAGTTTCTATGATTCTAGGTTTTTCACATGTTTGTGAGTTGTATTATGATTAGAATGACATCTTAGGTTGTTTGTGACTTGATTGAATCAATTTTGTGATAAATGACCTTGAGATTTGATTTGATCCTTTGATTGATGAAATCTAGGATTATTGAATTTGTATATGTTTTAGAGCAATCTAGGATTTGATTGATTTATATCTTGAATCCTTACTCTATATTTTTGGCTAGAATATTGATTGATTTAAATCTCATATATCTAGCATTTTATTGTATATTGATAGCATCTTGAACTTGTATTTCATGAATATATTTTGTTCAAGTGTTGTATGTGTGAATGAGACTTAGAGCTTATGTGTTTGGTGTTTACACATGCTTTAGGTTTTATTCTTGTATTTTGCATCTAAACTTTTATTACTTGTGATATCACATGTTTAGGTCTATTTGTACCATAGAATATATTGATCACATGTTCTATGTTGAATTGATTGTTTGCATCATTTGCATTCACATGATCACACTAGGAAGTCCTTGTAAAAGGCATGAAGTCTTGGTTAGAGTCAGGGTGACTCGAATAGCCAAGCAAGAAGACTTGCCTAGAGTCGGGATGACTCGGATAGGTAAGCAAGAAGTCATGGCTAGAGTCAGGAGGACTCGGATAGTCATGCATGGGAGGCTCCCTAGAGGCAAGAGTGCCTTGGATAGGGAGTTGGCTATTATATTGGAAGGCCTAGGCGTATGGTTAGACATAGACTCCAAAAGAGCGGGGTACATGGGAGGTGTATTTTTATTATTTGATTAAATGGAAATTAATTAATTGATTAATTAATTATTTAATTAAAACTCAAAATCTTTTTTTGACTAGGAAATATGTTTCTTAGTAGTATACTATTGTGGTAGTATAAATAAAATAAAAGACTTTATTTTGTAAGTAGATAAATAAGGGATTTATTTATCTAGTCAAATAAGGAAGTCTTTTATATAGTCACAAATAAACTAAAGAGTTGGATTAGGGTTTGGAATTCTAAGGAAATCTACCTAGGGTTAGGATTTAAGTCAAAAGACACAAATCCTACATGGAAAAGGATTTCGACCTCTATAGATAGATATATATTTATATGTGGCATGCAGAATCGTATATATATATATATATTGACTTATATATATTTATATGTGGCATGCAGAATCATACATGTATATTGACTTATTGATATTTATATGTGGCATGCAGTATTGGATATATATAAATATATATATTGACTTATATACATTATAGGTGGCATGCAAATATATGTATGATATACAGGTAAGTTATTTAAGTGCAGAATTTGGTTAATAAATATATATATAAGGAAAGTGCAGAATTCGGCGCACTTATATATGATAAGGAAAGAAGAATTCGGTGCACTTTAGGATTTATATATATATTAATAGGAAATTGAATTCGGGCACTACATATAGATATGAGGCAAGAGAGTTCGGGAACTACACATTATTTTATGTGAATAGAATTCGGTAACCCTAATAGTTTTCTAGAAATTTATTTTTCTATTGCTTGAAAAATATAATCCAACTCTTAGACTAGTGTGATTTTCGGCCAAGAGGAATAGAGAGAAAAGTTTGTTCTTATGTCGATAGTGCACTAGTAACTTTTATATCAAAAGGTTTTGTGGACAATTTCGAATAAGGTTCACGCGAGTTTCAATCTAACGATTGTGAATTCAAAAGTGACCGGAACATTCTTTGTAGCCTCTTGGAATTTGTTGTGACTAATGAAAAAGAAAAGGTTTTGTTAATCCATCCTCAGGTACACAATTCAAAGAGAAGGGAGACCACGCTCCTAGGTGATTCACGTTCGTGATTGGATTGGAAGATCTTGCGGATTACCATCGACGCAATGTCAATCGGATCACGCGACAAAGGTATGATATCTTTAGTATTATATGTTAATTAATTAAAGGGTTAAGGTTCACTTTATGGAAAAATTTTAAAACATACTAAACTCGATTTTAGTCTCGCTTCCGCTGCGTGCACGTATTTTTCCCTACAGTATGCACTCTTGAGGAATTTCTAATCTTCCATCAATGTTGGTTTTGTGTGTTGTCCAATATATGGTGGTTTTGCATTATTGAGGGATCTCATACTTTCCAATAGGGTTGGGTAGACTTAGACTCCACTAGGTTGGGTGAGCTAAAGATTGGTCACTTTGTGGATTCTCTATTTTTATCATCCAATATATATAGTACCCCTAATGGTTGTATTTCAACCCGTGGATGTTTCCTCCTTGGAGGTTTTATCACGTTAAAAAATCTCTTGTGTTAATTCTTCCTATCTCTATCTTTTATATTTTATTTGTATATGTTATTATCTTGTTTCATATTACTCACTTGTGATGTATAGTGAAGCAAGTATTTGTAAAGTGTGATTTGTGGATTCATTCTTTTGATCATTTTTGTATCTATGATTCTTTTGTATATTGTAATTTTTGTATAGTGATATTTGATCACTCTTGTAACTCATTGAACATCTATTGAAATACAAACTTGCTTTGTTGTTGTGTTTATTTGTTTTTATACCTCACACAACTAGATGATATACTTAGACCTTGCTCTCATGGTTGTATTCTCATATTGTCTATGTATGTCTTTCTTGGCTTATTTTGCTGTGTGTAAGGCTACCTTAAGGGACAAACGAAAGTTTGTTCAAGGGTTTGAAAAAAGGTGTAAAAACCTATTCACCCCCCTCTAGGTATGCCTTAAGCAATTTAACTACGTTTGTATACTTTCAATTGGTATCAGAGCGGGTCGTCGGACGGCACTCAACGAGATCCGATTTATACTTACGAGTAAATTGCTTAGGTTTTTGTGTCATAGTTGTCCTCCTTTATTTGTTGTGGAAAAGGTTCTTATTGTTTTTCCATTGCATTTGTCTATTAACAACTTTGTTGATAAGCTTGAAAGAGTGTTAGTTACAAAAGCAAAGAAGAAGTTGTTCTTGTGTTCCAAAGGATGATCAATTTAGATTTGATCACTTACTCAAGCAACATAATGAAGAAATCCACATGGAGTGATGATGTCTCTAGTGATGAGGAAAGCTCAGGTGATGAGCCTTCTAGTGAAGAAGAGTTGGTAAGCAACTTTGTTGCATTCATGACCTCTCACTTTATTCTAGAGGATGTTTGTCAAGATTCGTTGGATGAGAAGGTTGATCCAAATCATTAAGAGTGCTTAAGATGATTTGATCAAGCTACAAGTGGATGAGTTTGTCTCAACAACTCGGAGGCTCTTAGGTGAAAAGAATGCTCTTGCCAAGAAGCTTAGAGAAGTTGAAGGGTTTGTTTTTGAAAGGGATAGGATCATCTCTAGTTTGACTCTAGGAGGCTCAAGTGACTTGGTAGTTGAGGAGAAGCTCATAGAAGCATTACTTCCTACAAGCGAAGTCATTGTTGAAGAAAAAGCTCCTAAGAAAAGACGTTCCAAGAAGAAGAACAAGTTGAAGAATAAGGTACCCCTATAAACTCCCATTTGTGCTTCTCCAACTCCGGAAGGTAAAATCTCTCCTTTTGTTCCCATATGTCATTTTTGCAATACCTTAGGCCATATCAAGCCCAAGTGTTATAAATTCATTGAATTTTACAACATAGAAAATGCATCTAGGAATAGAGAGATTGGACCTCATTCTATGCATGCTAAAGCTTTTGAATATGGAAAGCATGATAGCCTCTCAAAGCATGTTAAGAATGTCCGGAAGGTGAAGAATGCATATCCTTCAAAATTTGACCATGCATGTGTTGCTAACAATATTGAGAAAAAGAGTATTAATGATATTATTGTGAATCAAGTTGTGGAAGAACTTTACTCTAGGTTCAACATTGTGGTCAAAGAGAATCTTGATGATGTTTGTGTATGTCTACCCAAGACAAAATTTGTCAAGGGTGAGTGCTCTTACCATTAGTGTAAGTTGCACATGTGAGTTAGCTTTAAGACTAGTGTTGTTGTTAAGAAGCTTAGCTTGTTTGCTTTGTATCTTTACAACTTGACATGAACTTAGCTATCTCATATTGATTGTTATGATAGTCAAAATTTGTTGATTAACTTTTGAGAAGTTTTTTTTTGGAATCTATATGGTAACATTAATGTTAAGGCTTTTAGAGAAAGTAATTTTTTTTTTTTTTTGTTTGAGTTGGATTACATTGTCTTTAGTCTCTTGGAATCGACACACCTATAACTTGTAATCATGAGGACTTACAAGCCAAGAGGACTCATAAAAAGGGTGAAGGCATTGTATTTGGTGAAAATAGCTTGCGAAGGTATCTCTATATCATATTGCTTGCTTACTTGATTTTTCATCTATCAACTCATTGTTTGTATCACATTAATGAAGCATGTCATAATTGAGAACTAGTATAGTGTTTATATGGTCCTCTTTGACATTTGCTAGTTTAAGATCTTATGGTGATAAGTGTTCACATTGATCTTATTCATGAAGTGTGTTGTTATTTGTATGATTGTTAAGTGGCTAATTTTTGAATAATGTGAGCTTCATATTCTTTGATAGCTACTCTCTTGAGAAGTAGAGATCTTAAGTAAGTCTCTTTACTTGCTTCTTGATCATGTGCTTTTAAGCCTTAAATTTTGGTTTCAAAAATGCACTTTGCTTCTCTTGTATGTCTTGTTAAGTATGTTGAGCTTGATTGATGTTAGCTTTGGATACACCTTGAAGTCCTAAGGACTAGTACATTTAAAAATGACCAATGGTTGGTATCCATTTGCTTCGGCAACATAGAACTCAACGAGCACCCTTGTGGAAAGGGCTACACACCTTGGTTGTGCAGCCGCCCAATGTAGGAAAGGGCTACGCCATTGTGATGAGTGAAAGCCGCCATGAGGAGTATATGTTTTTGTTAGAAAAATCAAAGAAGTGTTGAATTGAATCATAAAAAAAAAAAAAAAAAAAAATCTTTGATTCAAGCCTAAATAAAAAAAAAGGCTTATGGAGTATAGTTGAATAATCAAATGAGCTCGGGTTGACAAATAGAAATGGGTTGACGAGCCACATACACACACACACTCACATGTTGAAATCTATTCTCTTTATAAGCAAAATTTCGGATGATAACCGATTTGACCTTTTTATGGAAAGGCGTAAGATGAATAGATGTTGAAATTGTTTGCATGCTTGATTATCAAACTACTTCTTTTCATATACTTGAAGCAAAATCTTCACACACTCACTTTTGCTTAATTAGTATTTTGATACTTTAGCAATTTTCGATGACATATGAGAGTGATTGAAAATCTTGGTGTAACTTTCTTAGATATGTGAAGCTTATTTGCAAATCTAATAAAAATTGCTTGTGATGTGATTGTGTGGTGATTTTTGTGAACATTTGTCTATCTTGATTTTAGATGAGGCACTTGTCAAGGGGGAGCATAATATGCTAAATTCTTGTTCTCTTTTATGACATGTTCATATGTTCTTCAAGGTTGTTGTTTGTTGGCATTATTCTTATTTTGATAAATCATAAAGATGTTATGATAAACTCTTATATGCATGATGATTTGTTGAATATGATGTTTTGCCTTTGTATATGTTTATTGGTTACTAATTTGTTTCTATATTTCCTCTCACTTTCGTTTTTAGTGTTTTTATATTGCAAGATCATGGGAAAAGCAAAGAAGATTGGTGGTAATGTTTCTTCTACTCCCATTGACAAGTCTAAACCTTCAATTTCTTCCAAAATTTCCAAAGCTAACAAAGTGGAGGATTTGGGAATTTTTGGTTGCAAGAAGTTAATTCAAGAAAGAGGTATTGACTTGAACTCTTGCGTTGGGTCTTATGTTTATGATGTGCTTATGAGTAGAAATTGGGGTTTTTGGGTGAACATGTTAGGAATTTCTACTGAGACCATTGTTAGAGAGTTTTATCATGTTCACAAATCTAGTTCTACCGCGACTAGTGCCATTTTGGACATAAGGGAAGTTGTCTTTAGAGTTTGTGCTAGGAAGGTGAATGAATTTCTAGACTTGCCCGATGACATTGAATCGGAATTCCTTGATGTTGACATCTTGGAAAACCTTGATTTAATGGGTAGAACTATATGTGATGATATTAATTTTGTGTGGGGTAAATGTGCTTATATTAAACAAGGTGAGTTAACAAAAATTAGTGCATTTTGGCATTTATTTGTGTGCTCCAATCTTGTTGGCTCTACTAATGCTTCAGAGCTTAATAGAGACAAAATCAAGATTGTATATGCCTTGGTGACTAACAAACCTATAAATCTTGGTGAATTGCTTGTGGAACAAATTGAGATTGCGGCTTGTACTAGTCGTTTGGATAAGAAATTAGCTTTTCCGGGATTTATAACTCAATTATGCTTAGCTAAAGGAGTGAGGAATCTTGATGATGATGTTATGCTTCCTCCCTTAGAGAAGTTGAGTGAGAAACGTGTGGCAACCATGTCATACAAGGACAAGGGAAAGTCTAGTGATGTGTTTAGGCTTTTTGGTAAATCTCTTGATTCTAGCCATGTCCCTAGCTCACCCGTTCTTCCTAGTTGGGCTTTAAAATTGAGGAATGAGGTTGAAGAGTCACGAAGGTTGATTGAGGCGTCACAAAGGAAGATTGAAGACCTTAGTGCCAAGCTTGTTATTCAAGATGAAAGGATCAAAGAGTTGGAAGGAAAATCAACTACAAAAAAGCAATATGTGAGATCCTCACACCACACTACTTTCCTTGGTGGCACAAGTGGCTAGAGAGCTTCATGAGGTATATTTTCTTACTCTTTCTCTTTGGCTTCATATCATGTCAAAAAGGGGGAGAAATATGATAAACACATGGGAGAAATCTAGCTTACTTAGTCTCATTTTAGTTTTTGTGTTGTTTTATTTTAGTATATTTGGTATCAAGCTTGAACTTTATGGCATGTAATATTTTAGTTGTTGTTGAATCTTAGCTTAGAATATTTTGATGGATAGTATGTAATAAGGGGGAGCATACTTGATCCACTTGAACTTATATGTTACTATTTTCTTGCCTAAGATTAGATATTGCCATATTTGTTGTCTCTTGGATATTCTTGTGCTTTCAAGTTCATTTTAGGTGATATCAAGAGAAGACCAAGTTGAAGTTCAAGACTTGTTTTGGTTGTTAATTTGTGTCTATGTGTGTAACTCATTGTGACCAAATTTTCTTTGTAATTGTTTTAGTGTATGTTTAAGGGTTTTGACATGGAATTTGCCAAAGGGGGAGATTGTTAGGTTTATAGTTTGTGTTGGCATAAATTTCATATCAAAACGTGTTTCTCTTGTAATGTTTAGTGGTTCTTATATTGAAGATTTAAGAAGACGAAGAATGTCTCGACCACAAATCATGCAAGAAGCCAGCTTTAAAGAGATTTGTGCATCATTGATCATCAAAAGTAATATAAGTCCTCATATCTCTTACAAGGCTAGGCACACACACACACACATGGCATTCTTGTGTGTTCCTTCATGATTAAACATCATTTATGTATCACTTTCACACACTTGACAAAATATGCTCATGCATTCATACTATATTGGTAAAACTTTGTTTATTGCATTTTCTAGGACTATCTCTAGAAATTAGCATATGTGTGTGTATTTGTGCTTGTATGTTTTTGTATTTTTTTACTTGGACTTGAACATGTTCTTATTTGATATCTTATTGAGTTCCGGTCATTTCGGTTACTCATTCATTTAGTTTCGAGTCCAAACGATGTAGCTACGCTACTTTTCGTTCTCATTCGTTGAGTTGAGTTCATCGTTATTTTCTGAGATGATTTCTCAACCAATTTTCAAAGTTGTGTAGTTGTCATTGTGCGTAAGAGAGTTACAGTTCATAATCCGGAAACGGATTCAAAATCGGAGTTCGAATGCCCAAGATATGGCTGAAGAACCGAGGGAGCACGCGAGAGAAGTGGGTGGCCGTAAGGCCACTTGGCCCACGCCGTGGGCCCCACGGCCAGAGGGGCTCTCTGCCCCCGTGAGGCCCACGCGCCCCCCACGGCCTGGGGTGACATGGCCTCATGTGATTGGTCCGGAAATCTTCTTCTCTCTCCTCCTTTAAGTTCCCTCCTCTCTCTCCATTTGATTTTGAAGAAGAAAAATTGCAAAGATTCCCGTCAGTCTTCTCCTCTCAATTTTCTAATCTTCCAAACATCATATCTCCCTCATCCGAAGTCGGATTTGAGTGATTCAAATTGGAGAACGTTCGTAATTGAGTCATCTATCATTTCCAAGTGGTTTGGTAGCTGTTTGATCGAGTTTTCTGATGGTTCCACACAGAAATCCGAACCAGCTCGTGAATCCAAGGTATTGGTCTTATCTATGGGGTTTCTTTCTTTTTAACCTTCAATTTGCTTGGAGTTTCTTCTTCTATATGTATGTTTATGTTTGGTGAAAGCTATTGTGAAAGGTAGCTTCATAATCATTCTAATCAAAAGTCTATTTAAAGACAAATGTGGACTAGTTTCTATGATTCTAGGTTTTTCACATGTTTGTGAGTTGTATTATGATTAGAATGACATCTTAGGTTATTTGTGACTTGATTGAATCAATTTTGTGATAAATGACCTTGAGATTTGATTTGATCCTTTGATTGATGAAATCTAGGATTATTGAAATCTAGGATTATTGAATTTGTATATGTTTTAGAGCAATCTAGGATTTGATTGATTTATATCTTGAATCCTTGCTCTATATTTTTGGCTAGAATATTGATTGATTTAAATCTCATATATCTAACATTTTATTGTATATTGATAGCATCTTGAACTTGTATTTCATGAACATATTTTGTTCAAGTGTTGTATGTGTGAATGAGACTTTGAGCTTATGTGTTTGGTGTTTACACATGCTTTAGGTTTTATTCTTGTATTTTGCATCTAAACTTTTATTACTTGTGATATCACATGTTTAGGTCTATTTGTACCACAGAATGTATTGATCACATGTTCTATGTTGAATTGATTGTTTGCATCATTTGCATTCACATGATCACACTAGGAAGTCCTTGTAAAAGGCATGAAGTCTTGGTTAGAGACGGGGTGACTCGGATAGCCAAGCAAGAAGACTTGCCTAGAGTCGGGATGACTCGGATAGGTAAGCAAGAAGTCATGGCTAGAGTCAGGAGGACTCGGATAGTTATGCATGGTAGGCTCCCTAGAGGTAAGAGTGCCTTGGATAGGGAGTTGGCTATTATATTGGAAGGCCTAGGCGTATGGTTAGACATAGACTCCAAAAGAGCGGGGTACACGAGAGGTGTATGCACTCTTGAGGAATTTCTAATCTTCCATCGATGTTGGTTTTGTGTGTTGTCCATTATATGGTGGTTTCGCATCATTGAGGGATCTCATACTTTCCAATAGGGTTGGGTAGACTTAGACTCCACTAGGTTGGGTGAGCTAAAGATTGGTCACTTTGTGGATTCTCTATTTTTATCATCCAATATATATAGTACCCTAATGGTTGTATTTCAACCCGTGGATGTTTCCTCCTTGGAGGTTTTATCACGTTAAAAAATCTCTTGTGTTAATTCTTCCTATCTCTATCTTTTATATTTTATTTGTATATGTTATTATCTTGTTTCATATTACTCACTTGTGATGTATAGTGAAGCAAGTATTTGTAAAGTGTGATTTGTGGATTCATTCTTTTGATCATTTTTGTATCTAAGATTCTTTTGTATATTGTAATTTTTGTATAGTGATATTTGATCACTCTTATAACTCATTGAATATCTATTGAAATACAAGCTTGCTTTGTTGTTGTGTTTATTTGTTCTTATACCTCACACAACTAGATGATATACTTAGACCTTGCTCTCATGGTTGTATTGTCATATTGTCTATGTATGTCTTTCTTGGCTTATTTTGTTGTGTGTAAGGCTACCTTGAGGGACAAACGAAAGTTTGTTCAAGGGTTTGAAAAAAGGTGTAAAAACCTATTCACCCCCCTCTAGGTATGCCTTAAGCAATTTAACTACGTTTGTATACTTTCAAATCTGGAACTAGAAGAGGCAAAGTGTCTAATATGGCAAACTACAGGGGAGAAAATGATTATATCCCTAAAATTTAAAATAAGATAATATTATTAAAAAAAAAAAAAAACAAAACAAAAAACAAAAACAAAAACCTTGAAGCCACCATTGTCTTCGGTGACAATGGCCACCATCGCCGCCGATGAAAGGGCAGGAGGTTAACTTGACTTCACCTGCGACGTCGACGTCGCATGAGGAAGCGATTGGCTAGATCCATCGCAATCACGAAAAGCCTCAAGATTGTCGATGTTTTGCTCATTGGTTAGGGATTTGGATGTGGTGGTGGTGGTGCCAACTTGGCGCATAGGTTTGGCTTCAGGTTTGTGTTTCTCTTCTTCACAGAGCTTTTGGATTAGATTTAGCGGCGGAGGTAGTGGAGATTGTGGCTATCGATGATGGTTGTAGATTTCAAGCAAAGAAAATCAACAAGTTGACTTAGGTTTTTGAGCCAGTTGACTCAGTTATTGAATTTCAAATGTGAAGAGACTGAGTTGACTCGGGTTTTTGAGCGAGTTGAGTCAATCATAATTTTTTTTTTTTCTGTTTAAATTTCTTATTTAATTCTTTTTATATGCTTTATATTTATATTGTTAATGATGTCTATTTTAGTAATTTTGTTCAATACATTTTCCATCATTTCAAAAATTAAGCACTTCTAAAATTTAGTTTACCAAACATTTACCTAACTTTTTTCTAAAGTTGATTATTTATTAAATTAAACTATAAGCAGATTTTTTTTTTTTTTCCAAAACAATGTAATCCCAAACATAGCCTTAGAGGATAACAAGCTCCCCCATCAACAATACAGAAGGGGGAGAATCAGAAGACGCACAAGACGATCACAAAACCAAGAATTGGTATACAAACTTCATAACCTTTGGACCTAAATCACATGTAGAAGATTTATTTATTTTATTTTTCTAACACATCGAAATTATTACACATAAATCTTCAAACATCCATTCCAAAATCAATAAATCTGAATCAATCACAATATTGAGACCTGTGATACATAATCCTCAAACATCTATTCCAAATTCATATAAATATATATATATATATATATATATATATATTTAATAAGATAGGTGTGCTATTATTGTATCTAAAGGCACATTTCCTAATCAGAAATAAAAGATATGGTTCGATATACATGGACCATATATAACTTGATTTTCAACAATTTTTAATATTATATTTTGGTCATTATAATTCCTATTGTGCTTTTTGTTTCTAAGAAAGTAGTCTAATTGGCTATAATTCCTTAATTTAATTTGTGTTCTGAAATGAGAATAGGCGAGATAAGATTGGATCTCCATGTGCTGGTCTGGTGACTCGTGCTTTCAACTGTCTTCAGGTATGTGATCAACAGAAGCAAACTCAATAAATAGGATGTTGCTGTTAAACATTATCAATAAACACTTAAACAATGTATATCTTTTTTCAACCTAAAAAAACCTCTTCTACTAGAAATATTGGATTAAAAATCTAATGGATATCAATTATCCCCATAAAAACTGTAAGGAACAACAAAATCATTCACTCTTATGAAATTTTGAAAACTTCTCCTAGTTAACTGCTCATCAGCAATGTGAAAGAATCCGAATTTATATGAGGGAAACATATGGAGAAATACATTATTATCAAATGTATAATTCAATCCACTTTTAGGTGGATTGCAAGAACTCTTATCACAATCAAAATCAATTTCCAAATAAAATGCCGAGCGTCACAATGTTCTTGACATTGTGAAAATTTTCAAGTATAGAGAAGGCTAAAATGGATCTGTTATTTCCAAACTAACTAGTCAGGCCCCTTTGTTTGAAAACATCAAGCATGGCGGCACCGATTTTAGCAGGAGATTCTACCACTGTCACCCCAGCTTCTCTTAGGGTCTTGATTTTGTCTTGTGCTGTGCCCTTCCCACCTGACACAATTGCTGCATATACAGAAAACCAGAGCGTATAAGAAAAATGAAGGCTGGATATATATATATATATATATATATATCACATGATGGAGAGGGGTTCCTACGAAATTAGAACGTGACCTACCAAAACAGTTGACAATTCACTTTCCAAAAATAGATTTTCTTATATAAGAATGAAGTTTATAAATGAATAATCACATCAAAGTTCTGACATCCATGAGAAATAAGCAATTGATATTATATGCACCATGCTTCTGGTAATACCATGCAAAATATTTCAGATGAAATTTTTATTGAAAGATCATACCTCCAGCATGGCCCATACGACGACCAGGTGGAGCAGTCAGTCCAGCAATAAATGCAACAATAGGCTTCTCAGTTCCACTTGCCTGTTTGATTGGTCAATAATAGAGTGAGCATTCATACACAGAATAATAAAATATCTTAGTTGTGGTCCTTGTGGATATATAATCAGGAGAGATTATGTAAGGCCCATTTTATCTTTCAAGGTCTTGAAAATCAATCAAATAATTGTTTCTCTTTTCTTTGAAATGTTATATACAATTGAGAAGGAAGAAAGTATTGTGCTTGGTCAAGGCTGTGCCCAACAAACTCTCAGTTCTTGATTTGATCATATGGATGTGCCATGTATTATATACAACTTAGAAGAAACTGGATTATTTAAGTTCATTCTCAAATATCTCAAACAGAAAATGTCTAACATGATATATAGCCATATAGGTCAATTATTTATTAATCTGCAAACTTTCATGTCTGAGCTTCAATAGTAACCCTAATTGGCCATTACATTACTGAAAATCCCCCCAAAAAAGAATCCAAATTAAGGTGTATGCCTCAATGAGGCGTGCGACACCTCACTACTAATTTTGTGAAAAATGTATTGAGATGCACCTCAATCCGTTTTTCAAGACAATTGTGAGTATCGAAGGTGGGAAATGGAAAAATCTTTAAGGCAGTTACAGTTATCACACAAGCAAATTAATGTAACTCTGATACTGTTTCTCTATGAGAGATGAAAAGGGGCATTATAAGGTTTAGGGGTGTACAAAAAACCGCCTAACCGAACCAACCCATCTAACCCAACACAAACTTTATAGGTTGGCTTGGTTACAGTGTTACACATAAAAAAAATATTGATCGGTTTGTTAAATGACAAACCAGTCAAATATTGGTTAGGTTTGGGTTGCTTAAAACAAAATTCATGTGAACCTGAAGTGTTTATTTTATTTATGTCTTTGTTTTGTTAATTAGTGTTCCTTGTTTTGTCATGACTCATGAGTAGCCGAGTATGAGACTTGGTTAGCATGTGAGTGGTTATAATAAACCATCTAGTGGCCTTGTTAGTGGCCATGTTCCACGGCACCCACTTCCACTTTAATAGGTATGGCCTTAGTGGCACCATGTTTCATGGTTAGTGGATTGCATCAAATTAGCACATGTTCCCTTATTGTAATTCGGTTGTAACCATTGGCCTATAAAAGGCTCACTTGAATTGAATGAAAGTATCAAATATTAAAGCAAAATTGCCTCTCTCTATCTCCTGTATTTCTCCTAAATTCTTCTATTGTAATTTCCAGGATCAGAAATATACAATCTATCCTAAATTCTCTTTATGTAATTTTCCAGGATCGGAAAAATACATAACAATGGTATCAGAGCAGTTCGAATCCATGGACACACAATTTCGTAATGAAATCTATGAAGTCCTAACTCGTCATGAGTTTATTTTTGTCCAGATTCAAAATACCCTCCACACCATTAGGAATGAACTTCAATCTCTACGTGTCTTTCACAAAGAGTTCATTTCAGAAAAACACCAATCCACCACCACCAATGCTCAAAACCACCATATCACTTCTACCACCTCCCATACCTCTCCAACCGGAACCACCATTCCCAACCCAAATTTCGACCAAAACCACACCTATCCTAAACTTGGTAGAGACGATCTCTTTGGATGGATCTAAGGTGGAACCAATTTTTGACTTCAAAAATTTCACTCCCCTACAGGTCCCACTGGCATCATTTCATCTGGAAGGAATTGCTCCCCAATGGCACACACGATCAACCAAATTTGGAGACCCTCTTAATTGTGGCGAATCCAACGAGTTAGAACTCCCTACAGACTTATTCGGAATTTATCCTTGTGGACAAGGATAATTTGAGAGGGGTGGAATGATGTGTGCATAATCCAAGCAAATGCAAGCCATGAAGTGGGAAGGGACTTAGTCGTGAGTATTGGTAATTATTGTTAGTTTTGTTGTTGACATAAGAGGGGAATTCATGTGTGAATCATGGCCATGATTGTATGAGTGGGCAATCCCACATTTACGTGAGTGGTGCACAACTACACATTCCTGTTATTTAGCTTTATCAATTATTGCTTCATTTGTTGTTGTCAGTTTACAAACTCATTCATGTCATCTTCAGCCTATAAATAGCTGGATACAATTGTATTGAGATTATGTTGAAAATATATGAAATAATCTTTCCCTGCTTCTATCTAAATTCTTCTATTTCTTCCAAATTCTCTTAAATTATTTATCTTGTGTATTTGATACACAACAGACCCAAACAGGCCAAACCAACCCATATATCTAATAAAAGTCAAATTTCCTTGGTTTAGTTAACTTTATTTTGTTACCCTAGTCTGTTTCACGACAACCCATTAACTCATAAATAAGTTATTTTTAATAAATAAAATATAATTACTTCTCTTTTCTAATACTTTTTTGAATATTTGGACACTTTGACCTGATATTATTTTATTTTTAGTCTATTTTATTTTCCGTTATTTATTTATTTTTGAAAAGTTTTATTTTTATGTTATGATATTTGTTATTGTTAATTTGTTAATCATATAATATTTTTATTAAGTTTCAGAATAATTAAATAACACATATGTTTAAATTTTTATATTTAAATAATTTTTTATAGTAATACAAAAAAATAATTTTTAGGTTCAAACTTAAACCGATAAATCTATCCAAACCAACCTGACTTTTTTTGGTTTGGTTTGGATTGGTTTAGAAATCACATTGGTTTGGTTTGGGTTGAAGTATAGCCAAACTGATAACACTCTTTTGATTATGGATCTACTACCAGAAATTCAATGCGTAATCTTAGCATTCAATGTGTATTCCTGAATAATCTCATTTTTCAATTATTCAACCATTTCATTTTACCAAGTTCAATGTTAGCCGATTAGTCAACATTTATATGTTTCGATGCAAAAACAAGATGTTATTTGTAACAAGCAGTTTTGTTGGTCGGTTAATTGCAGTGTTTGAAAATGCGGTTTGAGGCGCCCGCCCCGGGGCGGATTTGCCCGCCTCACGGCGATTCCGCACTGGTGCGGCCGCACGGCAGCGTTTCGTCTCCAACCCCGCCTCTGCCGCTTGAGGCGGCCGTATATGCGCCGCACACTCCTCACTCGGCCGCCTCTTCTGTTATGCGGTCAAATTTTGTTTTTTAAAACAACTTGCCAAAACGCAGCGTTTTGGCAGTCTTGAAAGCCAAAACGCAGCGTTTTGGTCTGGCCCCAAAATCCTAAATCCCTAATTTCTCTTTGGTCAGACATCGACCACTTCTCTTCTTCTTCACACATTTCTTCTTCATCTTCTGCTGTTGTCCACTCTTCCTCGCCGTCGACTTCCTCATCTCCGTCGAATCCTTCATCGCCGTCGACTCCTTCATCGCCGTCGACAACCGCAGCTGCTTCTATCTCCATTGAAGGGTCGATTGCATCTCTTCTTCGTCCCTTCCTCGCCGTCGACTTCCTCCTCGCCGTCGACTTCTTCCTTGCAGCTACTTCGGTCAGTTCCTCTCTATTCTTCCAAGTTCGACATCTCTGTTATGTCGTTAAAAAAAATTCTTATTTTCTAAAAAAAAATTTCGGTGCTGAATCTCTTAAAACTAGTGTTTTGTTTTGTTAGTAATATACTATATAAGTATATAAATATGTAAGTATTGTTTTTTTCTTAGACAAAACAGAGCAACATAATCTGTTTTTTTGTTAGTAATATATTGTTTTTTTCTTTAGTAATTCGAAAATGTTATGCACCCATGCTTTGTTTGCTGTGATTTTTTTCTTAGTAATGCTCACATGACATGCTTAATAATATAACATGATGAGATTTTACATGTAAACATAATTTGCTTAATAATACTGATTATTAAGTAACAAAATAATACTGATTTTACTGTTTTTCTTATGTAATACATTCAATTTTATAGTGTGTTTTAGTTTGATTATTTTGTTATTTACTTTTAGATAATTAGATGTCGAATCGAAAAGATCCGGCTTGGAAGTATGGGGTTGAGATTGAAATGGAGCAACAAAAAGGATATAAGTATATCCAATGCAAATTCTGTGATAGAGTATTGAAGGGGGGAGTGTATCGGGTGAAAGAACATCTTGCGGGTGTTCAGGGTAATGTTGTCTCGTGTACGAAGGTCACCCCAGAAGTGAGAAGAAATCAAAGCATATATGCTAAAAAATGATAATGCGAAAAAGAGGTCACAATTAATGCGTGAAGAAAAGATTGTTCATTGTGTCACTCTTAATAGTCTATCCAAAAAAGGTTCAAGCTCAGGTAGTGTTACTGAAAGAGGAATCAGAGGACCGATGGATAGATTCGTCATGAACGTCGAAAATGAAGTGGTGGAGGATTTGGAGGGAAATGAAAAAGGAATGAAAGGACTTGAGAAGGAGGCACGTGAAAACACATGTATGGACATAGCTGACTTCTTCTATGAGAATGGACTAGCCTTTAATGTTGCTAGTAGTCCATCATTCACCAAAATGCTTCGTTCGGTTGGGAGTTACGGGCGTGGTTTAAAACCACCTACAGCATATGAGTTGAGCACATCACTATTGATCAAGGGAGAAAGCAATACTCAAGCAATTGTTGACGAAGTAAAGAAAACGTGGAGTCAAACAGGGGTGTCTATTATGTCTGATGGGTGGAAGGATATCAGAGGAAGACAGTTGATAAACTTCCTTGTAAACAATCCGCATGGCACGGTGTTTTTGAAGTCAATTGATGCTAGTGATGTAGTTAAAGATGCTACACTACTGTTTAACCTACTGGATTCAGTGGTTGAAGAAGTTGGTGAAGATTATGTGGTTCGAGTGGTAACAGATAATGCATCGAACTACAAGAAGGCGGGTGAAATGTTGATGAAGAAAAGAACACGGCTATGGTGGACGCCGTGTGCTGCTCATTGTATTGATCTAATACTTGAGAAAATTGGATCTTTACCTCAGCACCAAAATGCATTGAAGAAAGCAAAGAAGGTATAATTCAATGATTTAAAATAATTATAGAAATGCTTTATAGTTAGTATAAATCATTTCATATATGTTAAATTTTTCTTCTTATGTTGTAATAGGTGAGTAACTTCATCTACAACCATGGGTGGGTGTTGGCTTTGATGAGGAATCACACTAAAAAAGAATTGATTCGTCCCGCTCCTACACGATTTGCCACTGCATTTTTGACATTAGATAGAATGTTAAGTCTAAGGCAACCTTTGGAGCATATGTTTACTTCAAAGGAATGGGATGGATGTAGTTGGGCAAAAAAGGCAGAGGGAAAGGAAATTAAAAAGATCATCTTCAACGATAATTTTTGGGGTAGCATGTCTTATGCGTTAAAGACCACTAGACCTCTTGTTAGTGTGTTGAGGATGACAGATTCTGAACAAATGCCTGCAATGGGATTTATTTATGGTGCCATGGATAAGGCGAAGGAGGAGATAGCTGCAAATCTAGGAAATGAGGAAGGAGCTTATAAGGAGATATGGAAAATTATTGATGAGAAGTGGGAGTTTCAATTGCACCGCCATTTGCACGCAGCTGCGTATTATCTGAATCCCCGAATCCAATATTCGGATGGTTTATCCACTCATTTAGAGGTAAAGATTGGGTTGATGGTGTGCATGGAAAAACTTATTCCTGATGATGAGGAGAGAGTACGGGCTAATTTACAACTCAATCTCTTTAAGAATAAGCATGGATTTTTTGCCTATGGACGTGCAAAAAATCTCATCGAAAATCTTAGCCCCGGTATGTGAAGTTATTGTTTACTTGTATCAATTTCTTTAAGAAATTTATAGTATTGTCTTATAAAGAAATGAATGATGTTTATTATTCTCATTGTAGCCGATTGGTGGAGTGCATATGGAGACGAGGCTCCGGAACTTAGAAGTTTTGCGGTGAAGATTTTAAGTCTCACTTGCTCATCATCGGCTTGTGAGAGGAATTGGAGTACATTTAATTTGGTATGGGCTTACTTAGAATTCTAAATACTAGATTTAAATAAATTTAGTATTCCCTAATTAAACTTTCCTTCAATAAATTTGTAGGTTCATACGAAGAAAAGGAATCGATTAAGCACGAAGAAATTGAATTCTTTGGTGTACATAATGTACAATAAAAAGTTGCAGAACAGATTTTTAAAGAAAAAGGCACTAAAGGATGATGATGAACCATTGGTTACTGAATATGTGCCTTCAGATGATGAGTGGATGGTTGGAGAAGATGTAGTTGAGGGAACGTCAACAGATGTGGACATGAGTCAACCGAGTGGAAGTCGTCAAGTAGGAGAAAGAAGAAAGAGAAATACAAGTAAGTAATTTTCCAATTAAATTTAATAGGTTTTAGTTTCATAGAATAATATATTTAATTATAAATTTATAATATTACTTTATATCTTTTGGTAGCCAAAGGAAAGGCTATGCAACGGGTGGATGAAGAAGAAGGGTGGGAGGACATTTCAAACCAATACAACTCTCCAGGAACTTCAGATGATGATGATGAAGGAGATTACTCTTTTGATCCACGTTTCAAGCCAATTGACACAAATGATAGCTTATGGGATGGATTAGATTAGTAGTCATTTAGTGTTAGGATGGCATTTTCTTTTTGGAATGTTTAATTTGTTTGAGATACTTTATGTTTGTATTGTTGGATACTTGGATATGACTTATTTCTTGAATTTTATGGAATATTCTGTACTTGACTAATTTATTTATAATTATTTTAATTTTTTTAATCATTTTCGGTTGAGGCGTCCGCCTCGACCGCCTCGAGGCTCCCGCCTCGCCTCGCGGGGGCCTTCCCGCCCCGTACCGCTTTCCGCGTTTTAAAACTTTGGTTAATTGGTCACATTTTATTCATGAAATGGGTTGGATTAGTATAAGTTTGGATACAACAAAAGAATTCTATTAGGTCTAATGTACTTATTCGATCTAATAAGTACCTTGTGTCATAATTGAGAAATTCAATGGCTCGAATCTATAGTATTCTATATTGGTTTGGTTTGTCATTGAGCTTCAACCCAAACCAAACCAAAAATGCACACCCCTAAAAGGGTTATTCACAACAAAAAAATGAATAGAAGTCAAGTGGCACAAGGTGTTTCAATATTAACTCAGGAAGTCAGAGCCATAAGAGACAAAAAAACTGAGCCAATATAGAAATGCCTTAAACCGATGTTAATTACAATAATTTATATCAATTTAGATATTAAATAGACAACAGCATTTGATTTGATTATATTCAGATACTAAGCATTGAACTAAAAATCAAACCATGTAGATTTGCTTAGATTGTACACCAACCATATCAAATTAATAAGTATATATTACCTTTATCAAGGCAGCAGCATCCTCTTCTGCCGTCCCACCTATCTCCCCTATTAGAACAATACCTGAAACACATATACAATCGTAATTAGAATATTTAATTATAACATAGCATTACCTATCACACCAATCAACCAGTCTTTCATTGCATTTTTCACAGATAACATTTTCAAAATGAAAGTGGAAAATAAAACAACACAAGAAAGGAAGTTCATACAGAACAAAAGAAAGATGTGAAAGGCAGTTCTTCTATATTCAGATTGTTCACTTGCAGTCAATGTGATCTAGCAAGGTAAGTTGCAACAATAAGATAAAGCTGCCAAAAAATTCATACTTAAATATGAAGATGTGAGAGGCAAACAGTAGAAATGCTATGCTTGTCACAGGTAGTTCCGTTCAGAATTACACCTTGTTAGTCAACCTTAGGAGGACATAATTAGAAAGGAAAGAATGAGGCTGATTAACTGATAGGTGCCAGATCTTATCTAAACATGAGATCGTCACCGGGGGCCAAAAAAACATTCAACAGCGGACTATCTTGATAATGATAAAAGATATATGCACATGAGCATCATGCACAAGCAGTCATAGCTTCAAGTTTTACCATATTTTCTTTCCAATAAACTGAATGTACTGTCGTAAAAAAATAATAATAATAAAATAAAATAAAATAAAATAAAAAAGCAATAAGTTGAAGAACAATTTACCTTCTGTCTGGGGGTCAACTAGGAACTTCTCAATGCAATCAACAAAATTTGTCCCATTAAAAGGATCCCCGCCTATACCTACACATGTGGATTGTCCAAGGCCAACAGCAGTTGTTTGAAAAACCTGAATAAATAATACAATCAATCATATCAACTATTAACTTAGCACTCACATTATTATAGACATCAAACATAAAATCATTATACTTGGGCCAAACATCAACCCCCTTGAGGGATTGGGGCAACAGGTCACCAATTCAACTGATAGTGTAATCATCAAACTCCATATTTAATTAGAAGTTTAATTGAATTCTAATTGTGTTGAAAATATGCAAATATACTGAAAAGAATATGTTTTAAGTCTATATGCAGTTTAGTTAAAAATAAGTACAAATACGAGCAAAATTAGCACCTGAGGAACTAATGTTATATCAAGATCTAAGCACTAACAAGTAAACATTGGTTAAAGAAAAACATTTAAAATGGTGACATCATGATTGAGCCTCCACCTAATTGATTAAACTTTTAATTAAAATTTCCCAATAGAGGAAAGTACATAGAAAAAGGAAGTAAAGAACTGATGAAAGAGAGGCATAATAACTCAGCAAACTAATAGACAGACTATCTGTTTTGCTTTGCTGTTATAGAAAGAACTTAGACACTAAAGAATATACCTACTTGAAAAAATGTATCACAAACTTTCTAGAAAAAGTAAATGAAAATCAGGATGGTGTAGAAACTGATAAACCGTAATTCCATTTCCCAGTTGAAAAAAACATATGCAGCCATGCAGAGAGTAGAAGGCAACACAGATCAGATACAGGCACTAAGATGATCGTGCAAGCTACACACAAACAAACTAACTGCAGTAGCATATATCATATCACATGTCATTATCATCATCTCACTAAGTCATACAACTATAAACTAAACCAACAAAACCACATTATTCTATAAGTATAACAACACAATTACATTGCTTCGCATTAGCAAAACAAAATTACAGACTCATCAACATACACTCCTACAACACGGAAAACCAGGACTTACTGCTTCATAGGTCAAGGTTCCAGACCGAGAAACAATTCCAACACGGCCAGGTTTGTGAATGTACCCTGGCATAATCCCAATCTTACACTCTCCAGGCTTGATGATACCGGGGCAGTTGGGTCCAATCAGCCGAGTCTTAGATTGACTGTTTAGAGCAGCCTTCACTTTCACCTGAAATATCCACTAACATTAGCTCCAACTACGTTTTCGCACCAACTATGAAAACCCAAAAATTCTAACCAAACCTAATAGAAAAACTACACAACGATTTGAATCCAAAAAAAAATTCAACAAATACTCTCACTCAACATCAAAACCCACAAATCCTAACAACTATAATTGATTCGAATTATAAAAATAAAATAAAAAATAAACACACAATTCCACAAAAACTCTCATTAAACATCACAATAACATGTTTTTTTACCATATCGTGCTGAGGAATTCCTTCGGTAATGCAAACAACAAGATCCAACTCAGCTTCCATGGCCTCCATAATAGCCGCAGCAGCAAAAGGCGGAGGAACGTAAATGACAGAAGCGTTGGCCTTCGTTTCGGCCTTAGCTTCAGCGACTGTGTTGAACACAGGAAGCCCCAAGTGCTCCGTACCTCCCTTCTTTGGCGTCACACCACCCACCTTTATTGAATTTCACATTGTATTCAAACTCAATATATATTCATTTTTTCCATATATCAAAAAGAAAAAGGAAAAAAAAAAACACATTTGAGTACCATTTTGGTGCCGTATTCGATGGCTTGTTCGGTGTGGAAGGTGCCGTTCTTTCCGGTGATCCCCTGACAGATGATGCGAGTGTTTTTGTCGACGAAGACCGCCGGCTGAGCCGCCGCCGCCGCCGCATAATACCGGGATTGAGAAGCCGCCGCTGTCGACGACGAGCTGAGAAGCGAAGAAGAAGAAGAAGATGGCTTGCGTGAGGCGATCGAGCCAACCAGCTTGGCTACGGCTTGACGAACCATCAGATTTTGGTTTCAGTGACTTGATCTGATTCGCTCTCTCTCTCTCTCTCTTTCTATCTCGATCGATCGAATATTTTACAGTGAAGACTTCTTGAGAGGGCAGTGACCTGACTCTTATTTTTTTTCTAATGTTTAGTGTTTACTTTTCCGGGTCGAAAATTAGGGGTTTTATGGTTCAAGTGGTCCTTTTTTTTTTTTTTTTTTTTAATTTTTAATTTTATTTTATTTTATTTTTAATTTTTAATTTAATTTAATTTTTTTTTAATTTTATTTTTTTTTAAGTATCAAATAAATGGATCAGGTTCCTCTCTTTGATCTATGTTTTTCCTTGGTTTTTTTCAAGTGTAACTCAAACATTAAGTTGCATGAGAGAGAAAAAGTGATTAAATCTCAACCATGTATTTTTTATTTATTTATTTTTTTTTTTAAGTATCAAATAAATGGATCAGGTTCCTCTCTTTGATCTATGTTTTTCCTTGGTTTTTTTTCAAGTGTAACTCAAACATTAAGTTGCATGAGAGAGAAAAAGTGATCAAATCTCAACCATGTATTTTTTATTTTGCTTATGTGTCATTAAATTATGAAAAATCAAAGAAAAACAAGACAATGAGAGGATCCTGATTCCAAATAAATTCAGGGTTTTGGAATAGGAGGACTATAACCCAATCAATCCACAACCTCGTGGAATATGTGTAAAGATATTACCACTGGATTAATCTTATCTTGTCGAAACATTTGAAAATTTTAGAAAATTTTCAAATGAATACAAAAATATCGATTGCGAAACAAAGAGAACAAATAAATACAGTGGAAATGGAAGGAAATGTCCACTTTCAAGTTTCAAAAAGCAAATATGTCCCTTCTTTGTTTTCCTTGCCTTTTTGTTCCCTTGACCACATGAAATTCCCATAATACCCTTCAAGTGGGATTTTAATTATTAAAACCTTTTACAGGGGACATTACCAAATTGCCCTAAACCCCTAACCCCATTAAACATGATTACCAATTTGCCCTAACCTATTGAAATTCAAAATCAGATAGGAGCTTGACATTCAGAGAAACTCAAATCCCCCAAATTAAATGAACTCCAAAAAGCTATCGAGACCAGAGTAGAAGAAGAAGCATTGAAAAAGAAGCCATCGAGACCAGAGTGGAAGAAGAATCAAGTGATACCAAAGTAGAAGAAGAAGCGAACTAGAGAGAATGAGTGTTTGCTGTTTCGGGGTTTCTCGCAAACTGAGAGGTAGGCATTGTTTGAGCAAGTATACTACTTTTGATATGAAATTTGTTCAGCATTGATTTTGGTTATGCATGTTTTGTTTCGTTTATGTTTAAAGTTGTAAGTTCCTCAAGTTTGATTGGCTTGTTTCAGTGACAAACCACATGTGGGGCTTAATGTAAAGGTAGCTTAGGCATTTGATGGTTGGTGATTTACACAACCAAGGCCCTCTCAAGACCTTAAGAGAAGAAGCACCAAAGGTATATTCTTGTGCTTACTTGCTTTGAAGAGATCTAGTTGCATACACATACAACTCATGCATATCCATACTTCTTGTATATTGTGTGTTTTATTTGTGTGCATTCATGTTCTTGAATATCTCTTCATGCATGTTTAATTGATTGCATCTTGCTCATGACATTGTCATGACATGTTAGGCATTAAGATGCATTCAACCCACACTTGCACTTCATGTTAGTTTGTCTTTTGTGTGGATAATTCGTTTACCAAAGTATGTTCGAAAACGTCCGCGCGTGCATGTTGGTGTACTTGGTTTAGTGCGATGATCGCCGTTGGAGAAGCTCTTGTCTTCTCCTTTGGTTTCACCATTTTTGGTGAAACGACGGTTTGTGATCGGTGACCTAACCGCCGATTGAAACCGCTGTTTAGACCTGATTGATTTAATGTCTCGGGTCCAATTCGGCGGTTATAAAAGCGCCGAATGAAAGCGTTGTTTAAAACCAGTGTTCTCGGGTTTCAATTCAGCGGTTCATATCGGTGGCTTGGCCGCCAATCAAAACCGCCAATCAATGCGTTTAAGGGGCAACCTTTTCAAAACGACATAGCTTCATTTTAACACCCTATATATATGTCTCTTTATTATTAGGTCGTGTTCAAGAGTCCAAAATCAGATTTTTCACTTTGGATATTTTTCAAGTGAGAAAAATTCATAAAGAACTCTCCTTTAATCACTCAAAGCATTTCCCTTGTGCATCAAAGTTCATCTTGCATCATCTATGACCATATAGGATGCATTCATACATGGGTTTTCAACAACACAACTTGTTTGGTAAGGTTTTCACTAATTTCATCTAATCTTAATGTTTTTCTTATCAAGCCTTCTCTTTTATGACTTGTATGCTCTTACAACATATTCTAGATACAAGATAGAGATTGTTTGTGTTGCCTTGAATGAGTGATGTATTGTGATAGCTATACCTAAGATTGTTTAATCTAAGTTAGATAAGCTTTATGACATGTCATTTAGCATTTGATATCTAGGATTGATTTAATTGTTATCTTAGAATCCTATATAAGCATTTAGTGTTCCCTAGCTCTATTTGCATTTTGAATATCATATATATATATATATATTCACATAGGCTATTTGATCTCTTCATTGAGATCGGTCCACTTTTATAGGCCTGCGGGTAGTGGTGGTGGGTTATAAACTGGGATTTGGTTGTAAACACCATTGCAATTAGTAGATTCGAGGTTTGTGTGTGGCGCACATAACAGCCCGTGGTTTTTCCCAGTTTGGGTTTCCACGTAAAAATCAAGCGTCTTTAATTTCCACACTTTTATGCTTAATTTTTTATATTGACTAGATTAGGGTATTTTCGTAAAATTGACTGAACGTGAAAATTTGGTAAAAAGGGTTAAAATCTATTCACCCACCTCTAGATAGTTTTATACACATAGTTGTGCATTATATTTGTTTCAATTGGTATCATAGCAGGTTCCTAGATATACTTAGGTGATCCTTTGCTCATTTTGGTGTGTTGTGCATTTTGTGTGATTTTTGTCCATTCATACATTTGCATTCATTTCATTCATTCATAAACACTATGAGTGAAAATGGTGGTGGCAACGAGGATGCTTCTAGCACGAGACCTCCCTTACTCACTAGGATTAATTATGCCTCTTGGAAAAGCAAGATAGAGTCGTACATATGCTAAATCTATAACCGTGCTTGGATAGTGGTTGAAGACGGCTACACTCCACCGATGATGACTCCTACGGGTGGAGGAGAGGATGTGCTCAAGCCTAAGGCGCAATGGAACGCGCAAGAGTTTGAGGCATCAAAATGGAATAGGAAGGCGATGCATGCGATCCTATGTGCAATGGACAAAAATCAACACAAATTGATTCAAAATACTAAGATCGTTAAGGAGGCGAGGGACATCCTAAAAGTTGCACATGAAGGAACCGAAGTGGTTAAGGACTCCAAGCTTCAAGTCCTCCAAACTCAATTTGAGTTGCTTTGAATAGAGGAGAACGAGTGCTTCAACGACTTCGAATTTAAGTTGATGGACATAGTCAACCAAAGTCATCAACTTGGTGACCCTTACTCGGATAGAAGGATTAAGCAAAAGATAATGAGATCACTTCCCGAGAGGTTTGAGTCCAAGGTAACGGCTTTAGAGGAGAATGATGGGTACAAGGATATGAAGCCGAGTGAAGTCATTGGAAGACTTCTAGCCTATGAGTCAAGAAAGGCTACTACCTCACCTCCTAAGAAGAAAAAGAATATTGCTTTGAAGACTTCGAAGCATGACAAGAAGGAGGATGACTCCGATGAAGACATGGCGTTAATTGCTAAAAGATTTAAGAAGTTCTCGAGTCTACAAAAGAATGGTTATGGCTCAAAGGGGGATGGCTTCAAGAAGAAGACTAAGGTCAAGAATGACAAGCCGAACCAAAAGGTGTCTTCAAGAGAGGGGATTCAATGCTACGAATATGGAGGATTCGGGCACATCTCCCCGGAGTGTGGAAACTTGAAGGATAGGAGAAAAGGAAAGGCGATGGCCGCCTCATGGAGTGAGGATAAGAGTGAAGAAGTTTCTTCAAGTGACGAAGAGCTTACCATTAACTACACGGCATTTGGAGCCACTCGTGTAGAAGTTGAAATAGATGGCAAGGATGCCTTGACTAGTGATCCCATAAAAGGAATAGATGAAGAAGTAGCTAAAGAGATAATAGGTGTAGCTACTCATTGGGATATGGCTCATATAACATCAAGTAACCATGGTAAAGGTCTTGATGAGAAAGATGACTTCATTAGTGAGATGGAAGATATAAGAGATGACTCAAATGTTGAGAATTCGTCATCTAACTCCACAAATGGAAATGTGGAGAATATGAATCTTAATGACTACATAGTCAAGTTTGAAAGCTCTAGGATAAAGAATAAAAAGGAGATTCGAAGATTGAAGGAAGAAAACCTTGAGCTTTCAACGCAAGTTGACAACTTGAGTGGTGAAGTGGTGAGATTCATGGTGGATGAAGATAAGCTAAATGATGAGTTAGCTTTATCTATAAGGAGAGAAGAAAGGTTGAAGAGAGAGCTTGAAGAAGCTAGAGCCGCAATGGCTAAGATGGCTTCAAGCACCGAGAAGCTTGACCATATGTTGGGAGTTAGAAAAAGGCCAAGTGATAAGAGAGGTCTTGGCTACATTAATGACAAGGATGCTTCCTCCTCAAGCAAGACAACCTTTGTCAAGGGCATGAACATCAAGATGTCTCCTCCTCCTCAACACCCTATGAAAAAGATTGACATATGAGAGTGTTCAAAAAGTGCCCAAGTACAAGTGACACTAAAAGGTCAAGCTCAAGCTTAAACCCAAAGGGCTCCTCATGCTAACTTCCCTCAACCTAAGATCTGTAAAGGGAAGAGTCTAATCATGCAAGCTCAACCGAGCAAGCAACATTGTCTTGGTCATCAACAAAGATGGAGTGATCCAATCCAATAACCAAGACAACCACAACGACAAGGGAAAGCACTAATGCATGCTCAAGGGAATGGTATGATTCCTAACTTTATTCTCACTTGTCATTTTTGTGGTATTGATGGTCACATTAGACCAAGTTGCTTTCATTATATCAAAATGCGTAGAATTGAAAGCATGATCGAAAAGAAAAAGGCTAGAGCTAAAATGCATGTCCCTAGAAAGGAAAGAACCCATTTGCATGATCCTTTATCATCTAGAGCTCTTGAACCTTTGACCACTAGGATTGAAAATGTGTCACCTAAGTGGATAAGAAAAGATGAACCCGCCTTCTATGTTGCTAACTTGTCTCCCATAGGTTCAATAAGGACCAATGGACTTGGTAGGTTTATGGGACCTCATGACCTTCATTGAAGAGGTGTGGTAATTGACCCCTTATGGGGAACTCAAGCAAAGAGAGCAATTGCATACTTGTTGCATGTAAAAATTTGAAAATTTTTATGTTTCTTTATTAATTGCTTGAGTCGCTTGGTTGCACACATGCTTACATGTTTTTTCTTCAATAAGTGTGAACCATGCTTTGATTGCAATCCATGTCATATTTATGTTCAAACATGCATTTTTGGACTAGGAGATATACTTAGGAAGTACTATTTGAATGACCTATAATGATCTCCTTGACATGATGATTCTTAAATGACATGCTAAAAGTGAAAAGCATGAAATTTAAATGACATGCTCAAATGAAAAGGCATGAATTAATAATTGCAATTTTTTAATGCAAAATTAGGTGTGAAAAGCTTATGAGACTCAAATGAATAAAGGATCTTGTATCCATTCAAAGGATTTTAAAATCCAAATGTCTCTATTTTTTTTATTTGTTGAACATAGCTACTATCATACAGGCATTGATCGGACCAAATATGGTACAATTTTGTACCCTTATTTCCTATTCTTTGCGCTTATTCTTGGGTGTTTCCCCGTATTTAATGTTGTCAAATCAAGTGTTTCAAGTTTTATTAGGCTTCAAGGGCATTTGTGAAGAAGAGGAGGAACTTGGTGCATAAATGAGCATAAAGGCAATGAAACAGGGCATTTCGCCATTTGCTTGATTTTAGGTCGCCATAGCGACAGAGAGGTGTGTCAATGTCGCCCCCATGTCGCCATATGGTCGCCATGGCGACAGAGAGGGGTGTTTCAAAAAGAGCAAAAGTCGCCACATGGTCGCCATGGTGACAAACGAATTACTCCAAGAAGATTGCATCAGGTGTGGTCGCCATGGCGACATTCAATGGCAAATGGCGACATCAGCCCAAATTCCTTAGTGTTGCCATTTGTAAAGAGCGAAAAAGATGATGCTCGTGGCAACAATTGGATCTCAGAGTGCGTAACAGTATGTCGCCATGAGGTCGCTATGGCGACACAAATGGCGACATTCTCGCCACATCAGCTTCCCAAGCGATTTTCAGCACAAAATCAAGACTAGTATAAATATCCCTCTTCTCTGAGTTTGAAGACACACAAAATTATACAAAATTTTAGAAAGCACATTTTTAATTAGCATTTTTAGACCTAGCTTTTCTTCTATAACTCCCACTTCCAAATTCCTCCATTTCTAACTTTGAACTACCTTTTCCATCAAACGCTCAACACCATATCTATCTTACTTCACCAAACCATTCCTCTCTTTCCATGTTCTTCACCATATTACCTTAGTCACACACCATTTGACACACATCACACTTTTGCACAAAGGAGCATCTAAGGAAGGAAAAGATTGAGCATTAAAGAAGGTGACCTACAGGTGATTTCCTCATTTATTACTCTATTTTCCTATTTGTAACTATGTGTAGCTAAAACCCCCAATCTAAGGGGTTGGTGTTAGAAACACTTGGACTTGAGGTTTGCTGGACTATATTTTAATTGAATCTCTATGTATTTTCTATTTATTATATCTTTAGATTCTTGTCACTATATGATTGATTTGTATATCAATCTATTAATCATAATCTTGTTAGAATAATCTATTATATAATCACCTTTGGAATGACAACCTTATTTGATTAAAGAATTCTATAAATAGGATGGATTATTGTAGGGAATACCAACCACAATAATCCAAACCTTGTTTTGAGGTTAATCCATATGAGATTGGTTCTTTATGATAGTTTGAAAAGCACACTTAATCCACTTGCAACTTCACTAATCCCCTAGCGTATCTCTTAATTGATTACACCCACTATTCTTACTATAGATTGTGAGCTTCTATTTTGCCTATCATTTTTATTACTTTTACTTTATGTATTTTTGGTGGTACATTAAACCACCCACTATCCACTTATCATGAGTTATATTATTGCAATCTTAGATTAGTTAATCAACCTAACATATTACTTCATTTCCCTGTGGAACGAATCTAACTTACCATTATTACGTTTTATATCCTAAAAGGATTCCGAAGTGGTAAAACATTATTTCCAAAAAGATCACACACACACACACACACACACACATATATATATATATATATATATATATATTGTTTTGATGTGCACAAACGACCTCATCAGACATCTTACCCGGAAAAATCGAATAGGGTGCAAAGTCGCTCATGCCATATTTCGCTTATAAAGTTGGATATAGTTGCTCTTTAAAATTAAATGATTAAACAACTATATATCCTTGCTTTACCCATGACAAATGGTGAAATTGGTTTGAATTATTTAAGGAAACCTTTGTCATTTGCTTTGTCAAATACCATTGATTTTTGGATTTGAATGCAACATGTCTTGCATGCAAAGCATCTTTTTTCACACATTTTTCATAAAATAAATCTCCTTGTTTCTCTCCATTTAATTGAGTTGCATAAAGTGCATTATATGATTATGCAAATGACTTGTATGCTACTGTCTCTCTTTGCTACGAGTGACCCGATTAGGGAATACTCTTTTGCCCATCTCATGACAAAAAGGGGGAGAATGCTAATTGCTAAATCTAGTAGGTAATTCGCATGATTGGGGAGTTTATATATTGAGGGAGAGTTACCCGTTGAGGGGGAGCATTTGCATTGCACATTCATTGCATGATAGCTATTGCATGATGTTGCATGTTTTCTTTAATGCGATTTTTTTAATGCAAATGCTTGTTTATATCTCACTTGATCATCTCACACACATATGTCTGGAAAGTGTAGTTCTTATTTTGCAGGGATGGTTTATTCTACAAGAGATGGGATGTTTGAAGATCTAGTTTGTCTAGGCTTCTCTCTTGTAATATAGAATAATCTATTGTTGACCCTTAGATTTCTATTTTTTGTGAGGATCAATGTGAGTGGTAGTTTTGTTATGAAATAGCCAAAGGGGGAGATTGTAAGTTCCTTAAGTTTGATTGGCTTGTTTCGATGACAAACCACATGTGGGGCTTGATGTAAGGGTAGCTTAGGCATTTGATGGTTGATGATTTGTACAACCAAGGCCTTTTTAAGACCTCAAGAGAAGAAACACTAAAGGTATATTCTTGTGCTTACTTGCTTTGAAGAGATCTAGTTGCACACACACATAACTCATGCATATCCATACTTCTTGTATATTGTGTGTTTTATTTGTGTGCATTCATGTTCTTGAATATCTCTTCATGCATGTTTAATTGATTGCATCTTGTTCATGATAATGTCATGACATGTTAGGCATTAAGATGCATTCAACCGACACTTGCACTTCATGTCAGTTTGTCTTTTGTGTGGATAATTCATTTCCCGAAGTATGTTCGGAAACGTCCGTGCATGCACGTTGGTGTACTTGGTTTAGCACGATGATTGCCGTTGGAGAAGCTCTTGTCTTCTGTAAGGATTCCCGTAGTTTTTAATTGGCTTATTTCGTGATCAAACCATATGTGGGGATCATGTAAGGGTAGCTTAGGAATGTGTTCAAGCTCAAGGCCCTTGCAAGTGTTAAGCACTCCAAAGGTATATGTTTAGTGCTAATTTTTCTATGAAGAGATTTAGTGCACACACTCACTTAGCATACTTGCATTTGTGTGCATTCTCTTCACATGTCACTTATCACACTTGCACTTCTTTGTTATATTTTTATGTGTGGATTTGTCCGTAGATGAGTTCCGAGCGATTCGGAGACTTATCTATATGTTTCGGATGATTTCCAAGATATTTGGGACATTCCTTGTTTTTATCGGAAACCGAAATTCAATTCCGAGCTTAAATTGAAAGGTTATATAATTTTCCATATTTATATTTGAGTTCGGGTTAATTTTCTGAAGACGGAATTGAATTCCGAATTCCGAGTTCAGAACTGGACTGAAGGCTTTGTGTGTCATGATTGCAACACAAAGAGAGGTGGCATGTGATGGCTTGTGTGTGTGGCATCTTTAGTTTTTTGCCCCGTGGGCCACGCCACACCCACGCCCATTTTACTGCTCTGCCCGCGTTGGTGCCACGAGGACTCACACGGCACTCTTCATTTTTTGCTTCTTTATTTTGTTTGTTTTTTATACTGTTTGGTTGTTTGTTAAATATATATATATATATATAATAACGAGTTGTGTTCTGATGTCTGATATGTTTGCTTTTAATTTATTGTTCATTATATATTATATATATTTGTTCACGTGCTGCACCAACTTTTTGTCTTTTGCATATTATATATATATATATATATATATATATATATTAACGTTTTAGCTGCACGCTTGCACCTAACTTTGTATACATTATATTTTATATATATATTCTTCACGTGCATCATTTTTTTTGACTTATGCATATATTATATATTTTATTTATGAGTGCTTCACGCCTTCTCCTTTTTGTATATTCTCTGTTTATCTTTTGCGTATACTATATATATATATTTATAAGAAACGATGACGTTTCTTTTTGTGTCTTTCTTGACCTGATTCACTTTTGTATATATATATATACTTTCTTCTTCATTTTTTTTTAACAAGGCAAGCAACACACTTTTGAGAGAGCAAAAAATATCTTCAAGAGAGAAACTCCCAAGAACTTGTCTTTAACTCTCAAAACCCATTTTCATATGCATCAAAATATCATCTAAGCATTTTCTAGCATAGTTAGGATGTTTACTTGCATGGGTCTTGGTCAACACACTTCCCTTGGTATGTTCTTCACTATTATCATTTATAATTAGTGTTTTATTTATCAAGGCATCTATTTTATTATTTGCTTGTTCTTAGATTAAAATCTAATATTCAAAATAGAGATTGTTGTGTTGACATGATTGAGTGTTGTATTGTGATAGCTAATTAGGTTTTGTGCTTAATCTTGATTAGCTAAACTATTTGATTGAACATGTCATTTAGTTTTTAATATCTAGGATTGTTCTAATTGTATATTAATTCATCTTAGATAAGCATATAGGGTTTCCCTTGCTCTATGTTGCATTTTGGATATTCACATATATTCACTTAGGGTTCTATTCTCTCATAGAGAAAGTAAGTCTTGTGTGTAGCTTCCGGGATTAGGTTGCTTAGATCGCAAGCAAATTGGACTAGGTTCACTCATACCGGGATTAGGTAGGTGTGTGATTACTTCCGGGATTAGGTTGTAATCGTTTACACATTTAGTGGATTCGAGGTTCGAGTGTGGCTTACTTACTAGCCCGTGGTTTTTCCCGTGAGGGTTTCCACGTAAAAATCAAGTGTTATTTAATTTCCGCATATTTTACTTGATTTATTGCTTTATCTATTTAGGGGTAATTTCATAATTTTGACTGACACGAAAAATTGGGTAAAAAGCGTAAAATCTATTCACCCCCCTCTAGATAGTTTTATACACACCGTGCTATAATTAGTTTCAATTGGTATCAGAGCGGGTTCCTAGACATACATAGGTGATCCTTGCTTATTTTGGTGTGTTTTGCATTTTGTGTGATTTTTGATCATTCATACATTTGCATTTATTTCATTCATTCATAAACACTATGAGTGGAAACGGTGGCAACCATGAGGGGGCTTCTATCACGAGACCTCCTCTCCTCACCGGATTGAACTATTCCCAATGGAAAGGGAAGATGGAATCTTATATATGCCAAATTCATGACCGGGCATGGATGTCGGTTGAAGATGGATATGATCTCCCTATGATGACTCCCGCGGGTGGAGGACAAGATGTTTTGAAGCCTAAGGCGCAATGGAACGCGCAAGAGTTTGAGGCTTCAAAGTGGAATAGGAAGGCGATGCATGCCATCATGTGTGCAATGGATGAGAATCAGTACAAGCTTATTCAGAATACTCAGATTGCAAAAGCGGCATGGGACATCCTTCAAGTTGCACATGAGGGAACCGAGGTGGTGAAGGAGTCCAAGCTTCAAGTCCTCCAAACTCAATTTGAGCTACTTAGGATGGGAGAGGATGAATGCTTCAATGACTTCGAAATCAAATTAATGGACATAGTAAATCAAAGCCATCAACTCGGAGACCCGTATTCGGATAGGAGAGTCAAGCAAAAATTATGAGATCTCTCCCCGATAGGTTTGAATCAAAGGTGACGGCCATAGAAGAAAATAGTGGCTACATGGATATGAAGCCAAGTGAGGTGATTGGACGTCTCCTTGCATATGAGTCTAGGAAGGCTCCTAGCACCACTACTCCTCCTAAAAAGTCTAAAGGAATAGCTTTGAAAGCATCTAAGGATGCAAAGGAGCCAAAGCATGAATCGGATGAAGACCTTGCCTTATTCGTGAAAAGGTTTAATAAGGTTATGGGGTTCAAGAAGAAGAAGGGAATTGGGTCAAGAGGACAAGACTTGAAGAAAAAAGGTTCCTTCAAGAAGTTTGAGCCTAGACAAGAGAGAACCGAAAGGAAAGGGGTCCGATGCTTTGAATGTGGTGGGATTGGTCACTTTGCCCCCGAATGTGCTAATCACAATGAAAAGAAGAAGGGCAAAGTGATGGCCGCCACTTGGAGTGGGAGTAGTGATGACTCAAATGAGGAAGATGAGTCTTCAAGTGAAGAAGAACTCATGGCTAACCTCCTAGCTTTTGCCTCCTCACATAAGAGCAAAAGTGGTAGTGAGAGAGAGGCAATGAGTCAAGAGGAAAATGAGTCAAGTGAAGTAGAAAGTGACTCATCTTCTATTTCCATAAAGAAATTTGTGGAGCAAAAGGTGTTTGCTAAATACCATGCCGAGTTCAATGATTTAGCAATTAAAAGCACAAGAAAGATTGAGAGGTTGAGAGAAGAGAACCTTGAACTTTCGGCTCACAATGACCACTTAAGTGAACAAGTGGAAAGATTGAAGAGGAGAGAGGATAAGTTAATTGAGGAGTTAGACTTATCCAAGAGAAGTGAAGAAGGCTTGAAGAGGGAACTTGTAGAAGTTAAAGGGTCCTTGGCTAGGATAGATTCTAGCACCAAGAAGCTTGACCATATGCTTGGTGTTGGAAAGAGTCCATGTGACAAGAGGGGTCTTGGGTATGAAGATGACAAGAAGATCTCTACCTCTAACAAGACCGTGTTTGTCAAGAGTTTGAGGAACGAAGAAACCTCATTTGTGCAAATTCCTAGGAAGAAATTAGAAGTAGGACAATGCTCAAGTGAAGATGGGGCCAAGAAGGCAACCTCAAGCTCAACCCCCTAGGGTCCCTCAAGCCAACACTCCTCCACACTTGGCTCACAAAGGAAAGAGACCAATCATGCAACCTCAAGCTAGGAAGCAACCTAGACCGGTTCAACAACGAAGATGGATTGAACCCATTCATCCACAAAGACAAGGACAAGGTATGATTCCTTATTTTACTCCTATATGTCACTTTTGTGGATTTGATGGTCATATTAGACCACATTGCTTTCGATATATAAAAATGTGTAGAACACGAAGCATGATTGAAAAGAGAAAGAATAGAGCCAAGATGCATGTTCCTAGGAATGATAATATTGATTTGCATGATTCTAGGAATAGTAGAGCACATGTACCAAAGACCACTAAGAAAGCTAAAATTGTTGCTAAGTGGATTAGAAAGAATGAAAATGTTTGCCATGTTGCACAAATAGCCTTGAAGGCAAATTCTTCTAATTTTGGTATTTGGATAGTGGGTGCTCTAGGCACATGACGGGAAACAAGAGTTTCTTCGAGACTCTTGTTATGGAGGAAGGTGGAAATGTCACTTTTGGTGATGGATCCAAAAGAAATGTTGTAGGGAAAGGAACCATTTCCGTTCCCGGATTACCCTCCTTATCCAATGCTTTATTGGTTGATGGCTTGAAAGCCAATTTAATAAGCATTTCACATCTTAGTGATGAAGGATATTCCGTCTTGTTTTCTAAAGATTATTGCTCTATCCTAAAACCCGATGGACAAACCTTGTTGAAGGGCATGAGATCTAGCGACAATTGTTATTGTCTTGCTAGTATTGTATCTAATCATGTGTCCATGGATGAGCAAATTGAGTTGTGGCATGAAAGACTTGGCCACATGAACTTTAGGGATCTACGGACCCTTGGAAAGTTCGAGTGTGTGCGTGGCCTCCCTAAGCTTGGGAAGAAAGCCAATGGTGTTTGTGGACCTTGCCAACAAGGAAAGCAAACTAAAAGCATGCACAAAAAGGGTAAGTATCTCACCACCAAGGAGCCTCTTGAGCTTCTCCACATGGACCTCATGGGTCCCATGCAAACCGAAAGTTTGGGTGGAAAGAGATACATTTTTGTTTGTGTTGATGATTTCTCTAGGTTCACATGGACATATTTTCTTAGAGAAAAATCCGAAACTTTTGATAAGTTTAAAATGCTTTGTAATAAAATACAAAATGAGATGAACTCTAATATTAAAAGCATAAAACGGATTAGAAGTGACCATGGGAGGGAATTTGAGAATGCTACCTTTGAAACCTTTTGTAATGGTTTAGGTATCTCCCATGAGTTTTCGGCTCCTAGGACACCTCAACAAAATGGAGTTGTTGAGAGGAAAAATAGGGTCCTTCAAGAGATGGCCCGTGTGATGTTGCTTAGCAACAATGTCCCTAGGAACCTATGGGCCGAAGCCATCAATACGGCTTGCTATATAGGAAATAGAGTTTTCCTAAGGCCGGTACTAGAAACACCTCCTATGAGTTATGGAAAGGCAAGAGGCCAAATGTTAGCTACTTCCACACTTTTGGAAGCAAATGCTACATTTTGAATGACCGTGATCAACTTGGCAAATTCGATGCTAAGAGTGATGAGGGTATTTTTATTGGCTATGCCTTGAATAGTAGAGCCTATAGAGTTTTCAATTTAAAAACTCTAAGTGTTATGGAATCATCCAATGTCGTATTTGATGATACTAGGCTCAAGTCTAATGATCATGAGGAGGAGGTTTTTTAGTGATGTTCTCCTTTGGAGAAGGTTGTGGTGTCTCCTAATGTTGGGACATCTAATGTCAACAATGATGACACAACCTATTGATAGAGTTCCTCCTTGGACTCTAAAGAACCCGCTCCATGGGTTAGGAAACTCCATGATAAAGAAGATATCATTGGAGAGGTTAATGAGGGTGTTAGGACTAGACGTCAACTTGCTAATCTTATTAGCTACACTTGCTACACCTCTCAAATTGAACCCAAAAAGGTTGAAGAAGCCTTAAATGATGAGTTTTGGGTTCTTGCCATGCAAGAAGAGCTAAACCAATTCGAAAGGAATGAGGTTTGGACTCTAGTTCCTAGGCCTAAGACCACTAATGTCATAGGCACTAAATGGATATTTAGGAACAAATCCGATGAGGATGGCAACATAGTGCGGAACAAGGCTAGACTTGTAGCACAAGGGTACTCTCAAATTGAGGGTATCGACTTTGAGGAGACTTTTGCTCCCGTTGCCCGTTTAGAGTCCATTAGGCTTTCTTGTCCATTTCTTGTGTGCACAAGTTCAAATTGCACCAAATGGATGTCAAGAGTGCCTTCCTCAATGGCTTCTTGCAAGAGGAAGTGTTTGTTGAACAACCCAAGGGGTTTGTGGATGCTCACCACCCCAACCATGTCTATCGCCTCAAGAAGGCTCTATATGGGTTGAAACAAGCACCGAGGGCTTGGTATGAGCGCCTCACTAAATTTCTTGTTGACAATAACTACACAAGAGGTAGTGTTGACAAGACACTTCATCAAAAGAGACAATGATGAGCTTTTCATAGCTCAAATATATGTTGATGACATAGTGTTTGGCTCCACCAACAACACCAAGGTCCAACAATTTGTTGATGTCATGTCTCATGAATTTGAGATGAGTCTTGTTGGTGAGCTTAGTTACTTCCTAGGTTTGCAAATTAGGCAACTAGATGATGGGATTTTCATAACCCAAGCCAAATATGCCAAAAACCTAGTGAAGAAGTTTGGTCTTGAAAAAGCCAAACATTGTGACACTCCTATGAGCACCACTTTGAAGCTAAGCAAGGATGCTAGCGGTAAAAGTGTGGACCAAACCTTATATCGTGGCATGATAGGGAGCTGCTCTATTTGACCGCAAGTAGGCCCGATATATCATTTAGTGTAGGAGTTTGTGCTAGGTACCAATCCGATCCCAAGGAGTCCCATCTCTCTTCGGTTAAGAGAGTCATTCGCTTTGTGAATGGGACTTCCAACTATGGGATTTGGTACTCATTTGACACTAATCCTAGTCTTGTAGGATATAGTGATGCGGATTGGGCAGGAAATTGTGATGATAGGAAGAGCACATCGGGCGGTTGCTTCTTTCTAGGCAACAACTTGGTGTCTTGGTTTTGCAAGAAGCAAAACTCGATTTCCTTGTCCACGGCGGAAGCCGAATACATAGCCGCGGGGAGTGGATGCACTCAACTTATATGGATGAAGCAAATGCTAGTAGACTACGGATTCAACCAAGGTACTCTCACTCTCTTTGTGATAATATGAGTGCAATTAATATTTCCAAGAATCCGGTGCAACATTCTAGAACTAAGCATATTGACATCCGCCATCACTTCATTAGAGAGCTTGTTGAAAATAAATGCATAGTACTTGAACATGTAGGTACTAATGATCAACTTGCGGACCTATTTACTAAACCCTTAGATGCTACTCGATTTAAAACTCTTAGTAGATCTATTGGGATATGTCTTGTGGAGTGATGTGATTTATACTTGACCCCATATGGGGAACTCAAGCAAAGAGAGCTATTTTGCATATTTGTTGTTTGCAAAAATTTGAAAAATCTTATGCCTCTTTCCTAATTGCTTGAGTAAGCTTGGTTGCACATATGTATATATGTTTTCTATCTAATAAGTGTGATCAATGCTTGTCTACAATCCATGTCATATTTATGTTCAAACATGCATTTTTGGACTAGGAGATTTTCTTAGGAAGTATGATGTGAATGACCTATAGTTATCTCCATGACATGATGATTCTTTTAATAACATGCCAATGTCAAATGAAAAAGCATGAAATTCATATAACATGCTCACATGAAAAGCATGAATTGATGATTGCATATTCTTAAAATGCAAAAACTTGTGTGAAAGCTTATGAGACTCAAAATGAATAAAGGATCTTGTATCCGTTCAAAGGAATTTATTTTCCAAATGTCTCTCTTTCTTTATTGGTTGAACATGGCTACTATCATACGGATATCTTATCCGGAAAAATCAAATAGGGTGCAAAGTCGCTCATGCCATGTTTCGCTATAAAGTTGGATATAGTTACTCTTAAATTGAAATCAATAATCTCTATATCCTTGCTTTTCTCATCAAATGGTGAAATTGGTTTGAATTCATTTAGAAACCTTTGTCATTTGCTTTGCCAAATACCATTGTATTTTGGACTTGAATGCTACATGTCTTGTATGCAAAGCATGATTATTCACACATTTTCAATAAAAATAAATCTCCTTGTTCTCTCCAATTTATTGAGATGCATAAAGTGGCTTATATGACTATGCAAATATTTAGTATGCTATCTCTCTTTGCCTTGAGTGACCGGTTGGGGACTACTCCTTTGCCTATATCATGACAAAAAGGGGGAGTAGGATATGGTAAGGGGAGATGCAAATTGGTGTTGCAATTGTGCACATTGGGGAGATAACACATTGAGGGGGAGTAACCCTTTGAGGGGGAGCATTGCATTTATCATACATTGCATATTTTGTAATGTTGTGCCTAAATTCTAAAAATGCAAATGCTTGTTTTGTTCACTTGATTAATCTCACATGTACTTTTTGGAAAAATATAGAAACTTTGTTTTGTAGGGTTGGTTGTTCTACAAGAGATTGGAGCATTGAAGATTTTATTTTGTTTATTATCTCTTTGTATTGTAGAAGATCTATTATCCCGTTGTTTCTATTTTTATGTGAGGAATCAATGTGAGTGGTGGTTTTGTCACGAAATAGCCAAAGGGGAGATTGTAAGGATTCCCGTAGTTTTTAATTGGCTTATTTCGTGATCAAACCATATGTGGGGATCATGTAAGGGTAGCTTAGGAATGTGTTCAAGCTCAAGGCCCTTGCAAGTGTTAAGCACTCCAAAGGTATATGTTTAGTGCTAATTTTCTATGAAGAGATTTAGTGCACACACTCACTTAGCATACTTGCATTTGTGTGCATTCTCTTCACATGTCACTTATCACACTTGCACTTCTTTGTTATATTTTTATGTGTGGATTTGTCCGTAGATGAGTTCCGAGCGATTCGGAGACTTATCTATATGTTTCGGATGATTTCCGAGAATTTGGGACATTCCGTGTTTTTATCGGAAACCGAAATTCAATTTCGAGCTTAAATTGAAAGGTTATATAATTTTCCATATTTATATTGAGTTCGGGTTAATTTTCCGAAGACGGAATTGAATTCCGAATTCCGAGTTCAGAACTGGACTGAAGGCTTTGTGTGTCATGATTGCAACACAAAGAGAGGTGGCATGTGATGGCTTGTGTGTGTGGCATCTTTAGTTTTTTGCCCCGTGGGCCACGCCACACCCACGCCCATTTTGCTGCTGCCCACGTTGGTGCCACGGGGACTCACACGGCACTCTTCATTTTTTGCTTCTTTATTTTGTTTGTTTTTTATACTGTTTGGTTGTTTGTTAAAAATATATATATATATATAATAACGAGTTGTGTTCTGATGTCTGATATGTTTGCTTTTAATTTTATTGTTCATTATATATTATATATATTTGTTCACTTGCTTCACCAACTTTTTGTCTTTTGCATATTATATATATATATTAACGTTTTAGCTGCACGCCTGCACCTAACTTTTGTATACAATATTTTATATATATTCTTCACGTGCATCATTTTTTTGACTTATGCATATATTATATTTTATTTATGAGTGCTTCACGTTCTTTTTTGTATTATCTGTTTATCTTTTGCGTATACTATATATATATATTTATAAGAAACGATGACGTTTCTTTTGTGTCTTTCTTGACCTGATTCACTTTTGTATATATATACTTTCTTCTTCATTTTTTTTTAACAAGGCAAGCAACACACTTTTGAGAGAGCGAAAAAATCTTCAAGAGAGAAACTCCCAAGAACTTGTCTTTAACTCTCAAAACCCATTTTCATATGCATCAAAATATCATCTAAGCATTTTCTAGCATAGTTAGGATGTTTACTTGCATGGGTCTTGGTCAACACACTTCCTTTGGTATGTTCTTCACTTATCATTTATAATTAGTGTTTATTTATCAAGGCATCTATTTTATTATTTGCTTGTTCTTAGATTAAAATCTAATATTCAAAATAGAGATTGTTGTGTTGACATGATTGAGTGTTGTATTGTGATAGCTAATTAGGTTTTGTGCTTAATCTTGATTAGCTAAACTATTTGATTGAACATGTCATTTAGTTTTTAATATCTAGGATTGTTCTAATTGCATATTAATCATCTTAGATAAGCATATAGGGTTTCCCTTGCTCTATGTTGCATTTTGGATATTCACATATATTCACTTAGGGTTCTATTCTCTTCATAGAGAAAGTAAGTCTTGTGTGTAGCTTTCGGGATTAGGTTGCTTAGATCGCAAGCAAATTGGACTAGGTTCACTCATACCGGGATTAGGTAGGTGTGTGATTACTTCCGGGATTAGGTTGTAATCGTTTACACATTTAGTGGATTCGAGGTTCGAGTGTGGCTTACTTACTAGCCCGTGGTTTTTCCCGTGAGGGTTTCCACGTAAAAATCAAGTGTTATTTAATTTCCGCATATTTTACTTGATTTATTGCTTTATCTATTTAGGGGTAATTTCGTAATTTTGACTAACACGAAAAATTGGGTAAAAAGCGTAAAATCTATTCACCCCCCCCCTCTAGATAGTTTTATACACACCGTGCTATAATTAGTTTCATCTTCTCTTTTGGTTTCACCATTTTGGTGAAACGGTGGTTTGTGATTGTGGCCTGACTACCGATTGAAACCGCCGTTTAGACCTGATTGATTTAATGTCTCGGGTCCAATTCGACGGTTGTGATCGGCAGTTATGAAAGCGCCGAATGAAAGCGTCGAATGAAAACGCTGTTTGAAACCAATGTTGGGTTTCAATTCGACGGTTCATATCAAGGCCGCCAATTAAAAACCGTCGATCAATGCGTTTTAGGGGCAAACTTTTCAAACGAGGTAGCTTCATTTTGACACCTTATATATGCCCTTTATTATTAGGTCATGTTCAAGAGTCCTGTTAACCGCCAAAATTGGCAGGGACCAAAAAAGAATTTTCCATCAGCATCAGAAATAGTGGGATAGAGAACAACTGCGGAAGAGGTATCCGGATACCCCGCCTACCCACAAAAGGTCGAGACGGGATCCTCTACCCACCTTGATCAGATCCAAAACACAAGACTCGGAAAGTACAAGGAAACCTCGAAGACAAGGCCCCAAAGACTTTAATATCACAGATACCCGGGGTCTGTATACGTCCAAGTACCCCGTAGCCCGATACCCGGTATTTTGACACGGTCAAAGTATTAGTCAAGAGAAGCGAGAAGAAGGCGGGGTACTAGAGTACCCCGTTCCGCCAAAAAGCTAGTAGCGTGCACTTAACAAAATCCTAGTGCTCCTACCCCACCTAGATAAGAAGCAAGTACCCCGAACAGCAAACCGAGAGGGAAGGCAGAAACTAAACGCCATCGTTTGAGTTAGAATACTATATGTATTCCCGCCAATCAAGAGTTTTACTCAAAAGCAAAGTCAACTCTTTCAGTCTTAAAAGGAATCATCGGATTTCAGGAGCAAATCCTGATGAATTTGTTAGACTCCAAAAGAAGGCCCGTGCATCACTGAAACCCTAGACCGAAGTTCTAGGAGTATTCAGCAAGAAAGCGGGCCTATATAATGATCATATGTTTCACAGAGAAAGGGGCCAGACTTATTTTTCCACTTATCGACAGACACAGAAAGCTCCATCGCCATTGCACCAAGAGATTTTTTTTGTTCTTTATTGCTGTTATGATCATGCTTAATCTATCAACAGCTTGTAAATTTCATAGTATGTTATATGAATAAATAAATCGAGTTTCATGCCACCAAGCACCTGAGATTTCTATCATCCTACCATTATTCACTGTACTTAGTCGATCTAAAGGAAACAGGGGTATCGTGCTACTAGGTATCCGCTAGCCCGGATCTATCCCGATCTGGGTCTCTCAAAAATCGTTAATTAGAAATTTCCCCGGTGACAATTTTTAGTTAACAAGTCCAAAATCAGATTTTTCACTTGGGATATTTTTCAAGTGAGAAAAATTTATAAAGAACTCTCATTTAATCACTCTGTAAGGTTCCCATTTATTGATTGGCTTATTCTGTGGACAAACCACATGTTGGGGTTTGAAATGTAAGGGTAGTTTAGGTGAATTGAGGATCATGTTTAAAGACCCTTTTAAGACCTCAAGGTGACAAGCACTTCAAAGGTAAATTTCTAAGTGCTTACTTGCTTGAAGAGATATAGTTGCACACACTCACAACTCATGCATAATTCTTTTTCTTGTATTTGTGTGTTTTTAATTGTGTACATTCATGTTTTGAATATCTCTTCTTGCTTAGTTTATTGATTGCATCTAGCTTGTTAAATGCCATAACATGTTATGCATAAGGATGCATTGTATTCACTCACACACTTGCACTTATTGCATTGGTTTTTGTGAGAAGCTGCGTGAGAAGGCTTTGTCCTTCTCTGCCGCAGTTATGCTGCCGCGGTTGGACAACCGCGGCATACAAGCGACAGAGAAGTGTTTTCTCTACTGCGGCTACTGTCGCGGTTGTTCCAACTGTGGAATGCAAGCGACAGAGATTTTTTTGTCACTGCCTTGTGCTTCCAACCACGGCAGTCTGTCATGCGTAAAAAGCTCAAAATGCTGTAGTTTTGGTTGACACCTATAAATACACCACTCATTTTAGGTCGTCCCCAAGAGTTCCAAAAGCATATTTTTCTCTTAGAACATATTTCAAGAGCCAAAAATTCACAAGAACTCACCTTTAAACACTCAAAGTTATTCCTGTGTATCAAAGTTCATCTAGGATCATCCATGATCATATAGGATGATCTATGCATGGTTTTGCATCATCACAACTGCTTGGTAAGATTTTTACTAACTTCATTTAATTTTAGTATCTTTCCTATCAAGTCTTCTCTCTTTAATTACTGAATGTTAGAATATATTCTAGATACAAGATAGAGATTGTTTGTGATGTATTGATTAAGTGTTGTATTGTGGTAGTTACAAAAATTGCCTAATCTTTGTTTAGCCATGCTTTTTGCCATGTCATCTAGCATTTGATATCTAGGATTGATTGTATTGTCATCTTATCATCATAGATAGCATATAGGGTTCCCTAGCTCTTTGTGCATTTTGGATATTCATACATATTCACATAGGCCATATTATCTCTTCATTGAGAAGTAAGTCTTGTGTTGCTCCGGGATTAGGTTGCTTAAATCACAAGCAATTAGACTAGGTCCACTTATACGGATTTAGGTAGGTGTGTGATTATATACCGGGATTAGGTTTGAATCTTTAACCATTTAGTGGATTCGAGGTCGAGTGTGGCACACTTACTAGCCTATGGTTTTTCCCGTGAGGGTTCCATGTAAATATCAATTGTTATTTATATTCCGCACCATATTACACTTTGTAAATGCCTCACTTTTTGATTGACTTATTTTATTGACAAAACCACAAGGGGTTCAAACTTGTAAGGGTAGCTTAGGTTTGGAAGAAATCCTCATCAAATGCTAATGGACCTCATTGTGGACATCAAGAGCTTCAAGGAAGGTAATTTACTTGGCTTAACTCTTATTGAAGAGATTTAGAGTGCACCACACAACAACCCATGCATTTTAGTATTTGTGTTTGTTTTGGTATGGTTGGTAAAATCTCATTGGTTTCAAAGAAATATATTTTGAGATTTTTCATATTTTTATGAGCTAACTGTGTGTGGATTTGTCCCTAGATTAGTTCGAGTGATTCGGAGACGTATCTATGTATTTCGGATGATTTCCGAGCATTTGAGACATTCCGTGTTTTTATCGGAAGCCGGAATTCAATTCAGAGCTTAAATTGGAAAGTTATATAATTTTTCATTTGTATGATTGAGTCCTGAAGTATATAAAACGTAGTTAATTGCTTAAGGCATACCTATAGGGGGGGGGGGGGGGGGGGGGAATAGGTTTTACACTTTTTTAAAACCCTTGAACAAACTTTCGTTTGTCCCCAAAGGTAGCTTACACACAACAAAAAAAACAAGAAAGACATACATAGACAATATGAGAATACAATTCATGAGAACAAGGTCTAAGTCATCATAGTTGGTGAGGTTAATAACAAATACAACATAACAAAAAAAGCTTGGTATTCAAAGATCAATGAGTTACAAGAGTGATCAAATATCATATACAAAAATTACAATATACAAAGAATCATAGATACAAAATGATCAAGAATGAATCCACAAATCACACTTACAAATACTGCACACTATAACATCACAAGTGAGTAATATGAAACAGATAATAACATATACAAATAAAATTAAAAGATAGAGATATGAATAATTAACACAAGAGATTTTTAACGTGGTAAAACCTCTAAGGAGGAAACATCCACGGGTGAATACAATCATCAGGGTACTATATATATGGATGTAAAAATAGAGAATCCACAAAGTGACCAATCTTTATCATCCAACCTAGTGGAGTCTAAGTCTACCAACCCTATTGGAAAGTATGAGATCCCAATGATGCGAAACCAACCATATATTGGACAACACGCAAAACCAACATCGATGGAGGATTAGAAATTCCTCAAGAGTGCTTACACCTCCGTGTACCGCTCTTTGGAGTTATGTCTACACATACGCCTGGCCTTCCAATATAATAGCCAACTCCCTACCCAAGACACTCTTGCCTCTAGGGGACTCCCATGCATGACTATCCGAGTCCTTACGACTCTAGCCATGACTTTGCTTACCTATCCGCGTCATCCGGACTCTAGGCAAGTCTTCTTGTGGCTATCCGAGTTACCTGACTCTAACTAAGATTCATGCCTTACAAAGATTCCTAGTGTGATCATGTGAATGCAAATGATGCAAACAATAATCAAACATAGAACATGTGATCATACATTCTATGGTACAAATAGACCAAACATATGATATCACAAGTAATAAGTCTAGATGCAAAATACAAGAATAAAACTAAAGCATGTGTAACATCAAACACATAAGCTCAAAGTCTCATTCACACATACAACACTTGAATCAAAATATATTCATGAAGTAAAGTAAAGATGC